>LTAE01002050.1:0-25478 GCA_001647135.1 Pontederia paniculata | reverse complement strand
TATATATATATATATATATATATACGATCACGATAGTGGTAACTAAAAAGTGCAATTTTCATGCCTATAACTCGACGATCACGACAAGGAAGAGCTTGAAATTGATTTTCACGATCGTAAAACTCATGTCACGTCTCGTGACAACTTGTCTCATGATTGTGACACTCATTTCACGTCCTGTGACAATTGGGAGGTGAATTTTTGCCTTGGTCACAATCGTGACACTAAATATCACGGTCCATGACAACTCCAGAATCATTTTTAGCCTCGATCATGACCATGCAACTCATTCACGGTCCATGACAACTCCTTAATGCAATTTTCTCTGTTTTCCTTCGATGACAGTTGTGACAACCCTATCACTGACCGTGACAATTCATGGGAGTAAGGAAAATTTATGTTTTGAAGTCATTTTATGTTATTGTATGTTAATTTTGACCCAAGATTGAGTTCGATCTACTGAAAATTGAAGTTTATCATGCAAAGACTCTTCCTACCTCTTGAAAACATATAAATACACTTGGAAGGCTTCATTTTGGGATGATGCACAACAAGCCGATGCAACAGGCCTAGACTTTATGCAATTGAAACTTCAAAGCTTCAAACCTCACATTGGAGAAGAAGAGAACGCTCTGAAGATTTTGAAGGAGAAGATCATCAAGTGTTTTTTTTCTCTTTAATTAACTCTTCCTTTTTCTTTTTATGATAAAATCCCGTTATAATCTTCGAATTATTTCTGGGAGTAGAATATTCTTGTAAGAGAAACACATTCAACTCTTGATTTTATTGATTTTAATTCTTCAAATGTACTATTCACATGAATATTGTGTTTAATGTTATTTAATGATTTCTATGAGATTTTGAATTCTTGCTAGCATCTTGGAGAAGAATAACGAGTTTTTAATTCTTTTTTAGCCTCTAAAAGTTATCTTTGAAATGGTTAATCGCAAGCATTGCATGTCATATCTGAATAGTATCCTACAAAGAAATATTTAGGTGTGTGATATGTGAGATTGACATCCTCGGAAGAATGATCCACAACTTTAAAAAAAAAATTTCCTAAAAACCTTATAATCTTCTATTAGTTATGGGGATTAGGTAGATTAGTTAACATTCAATCTTTATGGGAACGATACTCGACTCATCTTGAATTATTACTTGATACGACTAGCGCACTTGTTAGCGATATTATCTACATAATTAGCACGCATAAGCTTTCTGGAAGAACTAGACAATGTGCGAGAAAAATCAAGTTTGTTCAGTGACAATCAAAGTGCTATTCACCTTGCTAAGAATTTAGGTTTTCATACTAGAACAAAGCAAATAAGACTAAAGCATCACTTTATTAGATATCTTCGTGACGATGAGATATTGGTTCTTGAGAAGATTCGTGGATTAAAAAACTCAATTGATATGTTGACCAAGGTAGTGGTCATGTAAAAACTAAGATTCTGTACAACATCGGTTTGCCTTCGTTACTAGTTGAAAGGAGGAGATGTCTAGAGTTGTGCATACTGACAAGTAATCTTCCCTAGTGTTCATGTATTGATCAAGTCTCCAAGTGGGAAATTGTTGGAGATAGCAAATGGAGACTGATCACCCAACCCTTACTATAGCAAATGGAGATTGATGGTTTTTTAGGATTATATATATATATATATATATATATATATATGCCCTAGTATATGATTTTAGGAGCAGTTATGATTTTTGACACGAAATAGTGGAACTCTCTTTGACAATCGTTACCCCGCGACAGTTGTAGAAGCGGGAATCGAAGGGGTTGGTTGGAAGGTAAGGCTAGAATGATTGACTGAATGTAGCATATCCATCTTCGAATTACGTAAATCCTTTGTATGTTTTTATGTGTGAATCTTGTGATCTTTCTCTTTATGATCTTCGTCATTTTCCAACAATGTATGAAAAATAATTAAAATATGAAAGTGAAGAATAACAACAAAAATTTTACTAATTTAAACTAACTAATATCATTACTTTAGATCTTGATTGAAAAAAAATCGTTTTGTTCTAATAATATATTTTAAGCAAATTAAAATATATTGAACTAACTAAACAAAGATAGAAAATAATTCAAATATAAATGGAACAAAAAAGAGGAATAACAACAAAAAAATTACCCAACTAATATCATTATTTTACATTAATAAAATATATATCATTTTATTATAACAAATACAATTTATAAAATAAAAACATATTAAACTAGCTGAATATAGATTGAAAATAATACAAATTTTTATGGAAGGAAAGAAAAGAATAACGATAAAAATTTACTGATTTTAAACTAATTAACATGATTATTTTATCGATATTGAACAATCAATTATATTTGTATTATAACAATATATTTTGAACATTTTTTTAAAAAAATATACTAAAGTAACTAGATATAGATAGAAAATAATTTAGATATACATAGAAGAGAAGAATAACAATAAAATTTTTAATGACATTAAACATTTTATTATTATTATTATTATTATTATTATTATTATTATTATTATTATTATTATTATTATTATTATTATTATTATTATTAGATCTCTATAGAACAATATATTATTCAAACAATATATTTTGAATAAAAAAAAACTTTGAGCTAAATAAATAAAGATAGAAGATAATTCAAATATACATTAAAGGAAATAAAACAATACCAATAAAAATTTTATTGATATAAACTAATTAATATAGTTATTTAGATATTTATGAAAAAAAATACATGGGTAAAATATGTGTGAAGTGTTGCAGCACTCACACACAATACGGGTATGCTAGCACGACTTATGAGCACAAACCCACGCTAACCGATTTGCATTATAAGGTGACAAGTGGATTGTTGTGAGAGTTGCACACTCATATACCTGTAAATATATTATTTTATTTTAACATTATATTTTGAACAAAATTAAGGTATATCGTCAACAATAAAACAATGTTTTTTTTGTTTTTTGAACTAAAATGAAAATTTATCCCATAGTACATGAGAAAAGTGTAAGAAATAATTCTGACATGAGATTAGAGTTTTAAGTGATATTTTTTAATTCTAACTAATATGCATTTTAGTTCTGAGGAACATAATTTACAAGATTAATATGTGAAATATATCAATTTATTCTGTTTTCTTAATAATGAATTAATTTTAATTAGTTAATGAGTTGGAGCTAGAATGACAAGTTTTAAAATCAATAGCCATTGTGTTGAAAGATGTTTAATGCACATCTTAAACCAGTATGGTGATTATGTAGATATGCATTAGTCAGGTCCTGAACATCATTGAAGTCCACACTTAGGTAGCATTTGGTAATGAAAATTTGATTTTTTTTTTATATACAATAAATAGTTGATTTGATAGATTACTTTTAATTGTGTTTAGATGAACTAAAAATATGAAGTTTCATGAGTGCTTGAATTGTATAAGAACCAAAAATAAGATTATTTTTTTAGATAAATAAATTTATTGTAAATAAAAATGATAAAAAATATTTTTAACATATTTTTTTATAAATCTTAATAAATAAAATAAAAGTATTCTTATATATAATATATTAAAATATTTTATTATACTTAAACAAAAATAATTATAGAATTATATTATTGAGTTAGTATAAAATTAAAAAAATATTATTTAAAATTATATATTAATAATTTAAACTAAAGAGTAATAATATAAATTAAAATAAAGAGAAATAAAAAAATAAAAAGTAGGAGAGAAAACTAAATAGGAAAATAAAAACAAAAGTATAATATTGTCACGTCAAAATAAAAAAAGAAAAAAAAAAGGAAAATATTGCATGACTCTAGTCACATGACAAGAATCGCCCAGCTAGAACTTAAAGATCGCGTAACTCATCTTTTAGATTTAGGATTCCACACATTTGATAGAACCCATTGAAATTAGACCCCTTGAGTCTCCATCACAAACACATTATTTAGCTTTTTAGGTGAAGAATTGTGCTACAATTTGCAGTTAAAAGCGAAAATATATACCGTTAAAAGTTGACTTCTTCATTAATGGTATAAATTTTGATTTTTGAAATTAGAACTCGAATTTTGTTTTCACTTTCACTCGTATCTATTTATCTTTTTTTTATGCTATACAAAATTTTCACTATTTCACAAATCATCTTTTTATTAACAATTTTTTTTTATTTTCAAATTACAAACCCTTTATTATCATTTGAAATGGAATTATGAATAAAATATACGGTAAAAAAGTAGGTTTCTTTTAAAACTTCTTTTTTTTTACTTTCAAACGTCCAAATACATTTTTTTTTCAAATAAAGTGAAACAATGTTGTTGGATGAATAAAAAAGAAACAAATGCCGGGTAAAAAGGATATCTTTGATAATAAAATGAAAAATTCTTAGTTTAATTGTGAAAAATAAAATATGAAAATAACCTTATTTTAGTCTTTCCTTTTGGCTGTAACTGATTGAAACAAATTAATAAAGAGACATCAAAGATCTAAAAAAAGGCCATGATTGAACTCTCCAGATTGGATCTGCAACCTGTAAATTGTAGTCTGATTCCTCTGTAAAAGAAAGATTAATCAACTTAATTGATAAATAAACCGAATTAAATATTAGAATTAATAATCTCATGTTCAAATTTTAAATATAATTAAAAATATTGAATCCAGTAACTTATATAATTAATTAAATTAATCAGAGGCTCATGTTTTTAGCATTGACACCATCGAATAATTCGAAAAAAAATTATATAATCATTGAAATGATTTCCCATAAATGAACCAAAGTTCAAAATGAAATAAATTTAGGAGACGTTTCTCTAGAAGTAATCTTTTCACATTACCGATAATGTTATATTAAATTACCTGGGTCCACCATATTACCTTGTTCACTTTGTTTTAATTTTACAGGTAATCTACATTGCAGACAATGCAGATTACTTGTGAAGGGGCAATCTGGATTGCCCACCCAAGGAGGCAATCCAGATTGTCACTTCACAAGCAATCCGTTATAATTTTTTTTCCACATTTGACCTTTAGAATTTTGTATAAATAAATAATAAAAATAACTAAAGAAATAATAATATAATATTTTATTAATTAGTATAATTATTATTAACAACTATGGTAATATTTTTTATCATTAAATAAATTATTGTTATTATTTCTATTAATTTTGATATCAATATTATTAATTAATTATAATTTTTTATATTATAAATAATAAAAAATAATTATTAATTATTTGAATATAATAATATTTTAAAATAATTAATTTATTATTATTTTAAAATAATTTATACTACTTATTTTTATACATTTATTTGTTTGATGTATATGTTTGTAATTCAAGTTCACATAATTCAAATTAAATTCATAAACGTAAGAGTATTTTGATAAAAGTTTTCAATTATTTATTAATCTTTATATAATGAATAAAATAATAAAGATTGCTATGTACATTGCTTATGCATACTAAACAAAGCAATGTACATTGCTGGTAATTTAATTAGTGGTAATTTTTGTAAAAAGCAATATAGATTGCTAGATAATGTGTAAAAGTAATGTAGTGAACGCAACCTTAGGACAACGGTGGAAAGAACATTTTGGGCCTCCATCCTTAACAAATTGCTCTATCTTTAGAATTGGGCCAGATGGATTTCTAAGTGAGCCTTCAGTCAAGACTCCATCTTTTTATTAATAAAAGGTTTAGACTGTTCCATTTGGCCTTGTTTGGTTTGGAAATATAATCAAAATTAAGGTCTTATTCTTTATTTTTTAACCAACTTTATTTTGATTTATGAGTCTCACTATGATGATGACAGCAATCAAAGAAAAAGATGAGAGCAATCTGTTCTTGCTCTAGGCAAAAGTAAGTCTATTCTCAATGGATTAAGACTTTTCTGTGAATAGTACAGAAGTAGCCAAACAACGCCTTTGTGAGTAAACAGTTTATTCTGGTCGTATAGAAACAGAAGCGTCTATAAACCAGAGTTAATTCGATGAGATCCAAAATAATAAGATCTGATGAAATCAAATTTAACAAATAAGTTTAAGTCCAGCCAACATTTTTCAATTTTTAATTCCTCACTTTTCCATTATTTGGTTATTTAAAGTAAGTTTGTCCATAAAAAAATATATTTTCATATTGTCAAAAAAATATATTAAAATTTGGGAAAAAAAAGAAAAATGAAACTTAGTGCGCAATATTCGAGTTGCACCGGATAAAAATTGATCATATGAAAAATAGAAGATTTAAATTCTTTTATACATAATTATATTTGTAAAATAAATAGAAAAAGTTGAGGAATATAAAATCCATAATAATAGTATTATAATGATTAAGATGAAAGGTCGATACTATTAATATCATTGTATGAGTTTAAGTGATTCAAGTTATTTTAAATATACTGAACTGCGTCCAGTGGACGACCTCTTCCGCTTATCCCTTTTGTCAGCTCAGGATACTAGAACCTAGATCCCTAAACTTGGAATGGATGGCGGAGCGTAGGTGGCAAGCAGTTATATGGATACGGTGCTTTACCCGTAGACGCTTCTCCAGCTCTCGCGAGAATTGTAATGAATTATTAGGTCATAATTACAAAATTGAAATCAATTTAATAAAAGAATAATATTGTTAAATTATGGTTCGATATAATTCAATTCAAGTCAACCGAAATTTTTAATTCTCCTTCTTTCTGATTAAATTTGA
Source organism: Pontederia paniculata (assembly GCA_001647135.1). Lineage (NCBI taxonomy): Eukaryota > Viridiplantae > Streptophyta > Magnoliopsida > Commelinales > Pontederiaceae > Pontederia > Pontederia paniculata. The sequence continues at coordinate 18,774 of LTAE01002050.1, read as the reverse complement.
GAAACGAGTTAAGTCATGGTCCACCATTGAAATCAGTTTTTTTTTCAATGAAGGTGTAGGACTCTCCGGAGTACATAGTTATTAGATTCGACCCCAGCATTGGGCTCCGTTGACTTGGTTTGAAACCAGCTACCTTTGATGACACAATTGATGCTGAAAACTTTTTAATTACAAAGATCTCATCACATTGGTAAGATATCTGGTTATCTGCTAGTGAAAGAATGAAATAGAAGAAATTAAATTTGTCGTGCCCTCTTTTGCTTTCAGAAATTAGTAACATTATTTTATTTAATTACGTGGGACTCTTGAGATTTGTGTTTTTTTAGCTCAATTATTTGGGCCGCACAAGATTATGTTCATTTGAAGATAACACAAGATTATGTTCATTCTCATATCTTCAAGCTTAGGGTTAATTGTTGTATATTTGTTTAATTGTTTCCCTTTGGTTTTCTATGAAGTATCATTCTAGCAATATTATTTAAAGTTCATGTTCAAAGTATGAAATGAAACTACACGACAAATAGTTAGAATATATAGAATGAGAAGATAAACTATCCTTTCTCAATATAATTAATGCCCCACTATTTATTATGCCTCTAGATGTATAAAGTATTATTATGTCTATGAATATCCTGAATTATGATTATTTTTTTCAGTCTAGATTTATCAATATACAAGACTACTAGCATATGAGTAATCCATGTTCGGACACGAGCAAAAATGATAAATTTTAATCAAATAAGTGATTTCAAGAATCAAATTTGGGGCTATTAACTCTCGTTATCTTTGGACACAACTCTACTATCCAACTGCGTCAAACAAATTTGGCTGAATTATGGTTGTTTTTTATGTTGTTTGCTTAAATTTGTCATTCAAGGTACATTTGTTCTATTGCAGAGTTGTGTTCAGCTTGAATCCTTTTGAGACATGACATTGCTTTCTTGTACATGTATTTGTTCTCGTTTCTATTTTGTGGAATCTTCCTCTTCTAACCTTCTCAAAATTTTATGCGCCTCAAGCCATTAGTATTGAACTGTTTGGAGAACTGGCAAACGAGATAACAGAAGCAAACACATCAGAATGTGTTGAGCAAGATAAATGTTAACTATTCAATCATTAAGCTTTGAGTAACTATATACACAGGATCTCTTATACTTGAGATCTTGTAATGGGTATATTTTCACGATTAGCCGGTGTACCCATATTTGAGGCGACGAGTCTTCATAAATTGTGGAGTATGATAAGTTCTTTAAATCTTTTTGGTACAATTATTGATGTTGTTATTGGGAAGTGGATAGAGTATTCATCAGGAATCGTTGCTGGTATTTTCTCCTCATCTTTCACATAGTTCCTTTCTTCAAGCCATTAGTACTGAAATGTCAAGCCTGACGAGTGATTAAATATCTTTTGACTCATTAACTTTGGAGTTAAATCTTTGTAATTTGCTTCATTTTTATGCTAATTGTTTATACCACGGATTGTTTTCTGTTTACTTACTTGCTTATTATGTTCATTGCAATTTCAATGATTTCTTTCAAGAGTTGATTCATTTTATGAGTTTCTTATCAAAGCATTTTTTTTGGAAGTAATGAGTTCTGGGATATGTTTAAGGTTCTATTTGACGACCAAGCATTTGGCCCCCAAACGCTTGGTCGTCAAGCGTTTTTCACTCTCACTAAGGCACCGTTTAGGAGGTGAGCGGTTGGGTCGAACGCTCATCTCTCCCTCTTAGGTTGTGTTTGGGAGGACAGTGTTCTGGGCCAAACGCTTCTCTCTCAAGCGTTTGATGTGAGAGGGAGAGGAGAGCGTTTGGCCCAACAATCGCTCCCCTCCCAAACAGTGAGTGAGCGATTAACATTTTTTACCTTTGCCAAACAAAGTCTAAGTCAACATATATTATTCTACAGAAGTATCCTTTTGGCCTTGTTTGATGAAGAAATAAATAAAATGAGAATTAGGAAGAATATTCTTTTTTTGTTCTCTAAGGAAGAATAGAAGTGAATTATTCTTGTAGTGTTATTCTTAAGGGGTATTTGGTTGATTTGTTAGTATTCTAACAATTAAATTAATTACTATTCTAATAATATGATTAAATATAATATTTTATTATCTATTTTTTTATAAACATAATTAAGTATTTATTGATATTATTAAATACAAATAAATTAATTAATAATTTTTTTGGAAGACTTTTTTCCATAAAGAATAATTAAGTAAAGATAAACAACTATTAATGCTAATTTTGATTATAAAATTAATATGTTTCCAATAATATATGATTTATATTTATTTTATTGTTAATATAATATTAACTACCAAAATATTTATAATATTATATTAACACAAGTTAATTAACATTTTCCATTATTCTATTTTTAATCATATGTTATTACCAAATAATGTGATAATATAGTAATTAACTAATATGTAAAACTAATAATATAAAATATTTATAATTATTATATTTTATGAAGAATTTAATTAATCATAAAATATTAATTATAAATAATTTTATATTTATTAAGATAAAATAATTTAATAAAATATTTTTTTAGAATAAAGAAAGGAATAAACAAATTGTTCTTGCCAATTTGTTCTTGATTAAGTGACAAAAAATTATGGTTTCACGGAAATTAAGATGATTTCAAAAAAAGTGAAATATTTCTTATTCTGAATGAAAATACAAAAATAAGAAGTTTATTCTCACCTTGTTCTTGTACCAAATAGACCCTTTGTGTGGTACATGGTTAAATATTTGACTTCTCTTCAATTTTGTGCTTGCACGTCTCATTTTCATTTCGTCACCCTTTGTTTACATTTTATCTTATAACTCGTGGACAATAATATTATAAAATTCCCATGAGTCTACATTTTTTTAGATGGTAAAAGAATCATTTTCAGCTCATGGGTTCTTGTTTCTTTCTCTTTCCAGCTGACAAGGAAAACTGCCATAATTCATTGTTGTTTAATGAGTGGTCAAGTGCTACTTGCAACACATTTACCATTCTCCTTGTGTTACCCGTCTTTGATTCTTCTCCTTGAAGAAGTTTCAGTGTTTATCTTGGGAAACTTCTTGGAATGGTGTTGTTAAAGATTAGATTTGATTTCTTAATGTAGATAAGTGATCTTAATATATTAGCCTTTGTTTAGACTTTTTTTAAAAAAAAATTAGGGCTTACCTGCATTGTATAATGTGTCTTTCAATGGTACTCGATGGCCTTCTCAAATTAGTGGTTTGATCTATTTTATATTTCATCACCTGCATATTGATGCACCTAGCACTTTGCAATTTAGGTATCATGATGCTGATATGAGGTTAGGAAAGCAACCAATTGGCAGCTTACTAGCCTTCAGACATTCTGTCTTGGACTAACAATTTTCATATAGACTTCTGCTGCAAAATACGATTATAAAGCTCATTTTGTTCTTTTTTTTTTATTAAACTCGATGTGCAATTTACTTCATGTTCTTGTGGAGATACAGTTCTGCCAACTTATCACATGGTCTGTTCTTCAAAGGTAAATCCTAATCAAAAGGCTTAAACTAAAAATCGCATGCTAAAGGCTCATAACTGAATATTATTGGCTACAGGCTGAAGGCCCATAAGCCTGATTGTTCTACATCATTTGGTTTTCTACCTGAAAAGTTTATCACATCTATTAAACTAGAGTATCACCATGTGTCTCATTTCCCTTCTTGTAAATTGAAGAAACAAGTTAACCTCATCTGATTTTGGTTAAGAACTCAAGAAGTTCTATATGATTAAAGATGCCTTCCCTTGGACTAGTTTTGGTATGTGTTCTATTCTTTCACATCACTTCGAAAATCATCTCTAAAGATGGTTTTAAAGTTTTATGCTAGATTACAAACTGCAGAACTTTAGGAACGGGAGAAATATCTAGATCAAACCCCCTCTCAGAAGAACATCTACATCCAACCATGAGACAAACAATGCAAACATGCATATGAGCACAAGATATACAAGTTCACTGTTCATTAGTAATTATGATATTTATAATACTCTTAGTCTTAGCTCATATTCTTTTTTAAAAGAATCAGTCTCTAGCTTCTTTTTCAACATCTAGTTTGATCTTAAGCTAGAAAAGTATTCTTTGAACACAGGAAAAGGAGCAGACTAACTGGAGATTGTCCAAAAATGTAACCTAAAGATATAGTTGTTTGTGAGTTGAAATACATTGACCACCCAGGGCTCTGGAATTATGTGAACTTAGCTTCTGCTTCGTGAATACTTAAGTTCATATTATAATCTCTCCTTTTCTTTCCTCTGGCACGTATTTTTTGGATCATGACATATTGCATCCTATTTATTGAGAAGTGTCATTGCCTCCTAAAGTTGCAGAATCCACATTTTACATTTATCAAGCAACCAAAGGTACACATTATGTTCTAATTCAGTAGTTGGTTTTGCAACCATAGAGCGACTTATAATTCATGAGGTCAATCACTGTAATTGGATCCTTTAATACTAATCCTGTGCTTGAATTTAACGTCTTGATGTAAACACGTTTGCGTCATTTAGGCAATTTCGCTTTGAGCAATTACACATTGACTTCCGACATTTTGTTGCTTAATAATTTTTGCATCAACCAGAACAGGATTATCCTTCTAAGCTTATTATTGATGTTTTTCTTTCGATTATAAGGAGGCTTACGACTTAAGAAAAAAATAGTAGTATATAAATCACATTGAGGCAGGGGGGAAGTCAAGGAGGTGGAAGGTTGTGCACTGGCACCCCTAAACTTTATTAAATAGTTCTCTTGCTAAGTATGGATAAGATTGATAGGTTGTGCAGATGGATAGAGATAAAGTACTTGTAAGTGGAGGTCTTTGGTTAAATTCTCTTTGACTCTCCATTTTTTTTCTTTTTTGTCACTATATTTAGTTTACCTTTTTTATGTTTACTTCCTTATTATTTATTTTTTTTATTTTTATTCAAATATTATCTAATATACTATTCCACATAATATAATTATACTAATATTTTTTTTCATTCATTAACAATATTATTTATATGTACTACATATATATATATATATATATATATATATCTTTATTAGTCTATAATTGTAGCATAATAGTCTACTTATTTATTTTATTACATGCATACTTATAGTTTCTTATTATTTATTCTTTACCTTTACTCAAATATTAACTTATGTTATTTAAAAAAATATCATTTATTTATATATATTAAAATTTATTAATTCACTAAAAGTTATATATATATATATATACTACGTTATATATTTTTACTTATTAGTCTATGACTATATATGTATATTTACTTATTATTCTATTACACACATAGAAGTATTTTTTTTATAAATATATATATCAATATCGTCAATTTTTTCATTAGTATTTTATTCAATTATGAATTAGTGTTTTAATATCATATCCATATCTTTAAATGTTCACACTCTTTTTTTTTCTTTTTTTAATGTTTAAACTGAAAAAATAAAATTGTTGTAAATATCTTGAATTATATAATGTCGTGCAAATAAATCATTAAAAATTATAATTGAAAACATGTATTAATGTATAAAATATTTTTTTATTATATAAGTAATTATATGAGCAATTGTGCACCCTTCTTGATAAAAGTTATGGCTCCGCTCTTACATGAAAGTTCTTTATTTACAAATCGAGTAGTGTGTCAAGGCTCTTCTCTAGTTGATGAATTTTTGCTATAAAGATAATTACCTTTGACAAGTAGCAGAAAAAAAATGATGATTTTTTATTTTTGGTGTTATATGCCAAAGTGTATTATCTGGTTAGCCAATTGAATCATTCTTTTTAACAACTTAGTTGCATGAGTATGTAAAACATCAACGATTTATCTCACTTAAATTTAGGACTATTAGCTCACTCAATCCGTCAACCAATTACCAATTATGCATTGTTGACGATTATTATTATTATTTTTAGTACTATTTTTCTTTATGTATGTTGGAGATAGTAAATAAAGACCGATAATCCAATCACTATTGTCGTTGATCCAAACCCAAGGCCATGGGTTCAAAGGCAAAGTCTCCGATAATTTTCTTTACTATTATATATGTAATTCTTTATTTTATAGGCGATTGTCCTAAATTTATTATATATATGATAAGAAATAGCAAAAAAAATTTGCGACCTCGGTGGACATAAAAAAATTATTTTTAAATCAAGTAAATTATATATATATATATATATATATATATTAAATTGTGTGATGTTTATCCTCCTATTCTTCATTGTTTCCAATGAATGTGTACATCAATTATTCTTTTTTTTTTTCATATCCGCAATTAGGTCTTGATATTTTTTTCCCTAGGCCAAAGCACCACTCAAACGTGAACAAAATCAAGTGGATTCCATCCGCAAAGGTTGCAACGCTGTCACTAAAACTAGCTGCAGCAGGTGCAGTCACGTCACTCCAAAACACTGACAAGTTTTATATTACTCTGACGACGTACTATTTTGGTCAGGAGGAAGGGCAGGATCCAGCTAAGGATAATTCTGTCTTTTGGATTGGTTTAGTGATGAAAGTGCCCAGCATTGATGTCACTGGGACATCAATATTCAATAGTACTACTCTCTCATTTATAGGGAGGGAGGGAGGGGCAATTAATTTGGGGCATCAGGTCATAAGGAAGGTTAAAACATATGTGGCAAATTTTGGAGATCTGGCAGGTTTGACAGCTCAAAGTTATGCAGTAACAACAGCAATGGCCGGCCCCTGTGGGACGTGATCCACTAGTTGTTGTCCAAGAAGAGTGTGGTAAGTAACACCTCGTCCATCTCCATTGCCAGTTGCCACCTTCAAAATAGAAAGCTAGAAAGTGATGGTAAATCAATCCTGATCTGTCTTATGATGGCTACTAATGATGTAATAAATTTCAAATTATTTTTTCTTTCAGCTGAATAATCTGGTGATGTCGCCGATATGTGATGTAAAATTAGGACTTAAACTTCAGACAAGTATTTCATTATAGATGAATTTGTCTGATACTTGAATTAAGATATATCAAATCCACTTTGTAACTTGTAGGAGTTAAAAGTTTGAGAAAGATATACCTTGGTGTAAGCATTACCTTGAGGATTAGGTGAACCTTCATCTCTAAGCTTAAATTTGATGCTGTAATTTTTCGATGTTAATTATGGTATGCTGAAGGTTATTGAATCATTCGGTTAAAGGTGAAAGTTCATGATGCTTTGGATTTAAAACCAATGAGGTGTTGGATAGTTGGTGGTACTTTGTAACATACGATGCAGAGAAAGAGAACAGGCTGAGCAGGAGAAAACACATGTAATTGTGGTTGATTGGGACCAGTAAGTTTGTATATGTTGATCTTTGCCGGTTCAAAGATCAGAAACAAGTCAAGCCCGGCGAGGGAGCATATACTTTTGAAATTTGATCCCGGAGGATTCCATTTGATGCTAGCTGGCTATCATTTCAGCAGGGCCTCTTCAATTTGGCCACCTACGAACACTTGCATTCAGTAAATCTCCTCCTCAAACTTCTTCAATCCTGTAATAATATTTGTAAATCTAACCTACCTAAAATTGCTTTAGGAGATAGAGCATTTTATTTTGATTTAAGTAATGTTTCAAGTTCGAGTAAAAAATAAAAAAGATAATTGAAAATTTTACTTGCCAAATTAATTGGTGCCAATGAAAAAATATATTTGTAAATGGTTCAATTTTTTAATATGTTATCCAGTGTCTCTATTTGAAAATTCACTGTAGGCTCACTAACATGATCTAAGAAAACACGTATGGGTAAAATGGGTGTAGCATGAGTATATTTTTCATATGGGTCACATTTTTTTCTCTACCTCATCACATTCTACTATTTGTCCTGTAATGCATTAGTTTATTTTATTTGTTTTATATTTCGTCTCTTGCTACGTTAATGTGTCTACAGCTGGAGTTATGATCATTTATGACATGCTCGGCCTGTGTAGGTCATACCCATGATGCTCCCTTCCTTTGGTTTTAGGTCATGTCAAAACACCTAAGACCTTAAGCTCTTTAAGTAACTTCTCTCAACTTTTAAGTTTGGAACTCAATTCATCATCTATCATAAACTATTATAAGCTATTTTTTGTTGCTTTCACTAATCAAGATTATAAGAGTATGCTTAAACTCCAAAGTATCACAAAGACTAAGCAGGTCTTACCAAGTGCTAAATTAGTCAAAACCCAAAAGGCAAAGAATTTTCATAGAGAGAGAGAGAGAGAGAGAGAGAGAGGACAAGGGGGTAGGTGTGGTTCACTAGCAAATTTCAGCAACATCAAGTGCATTTCCATCTGACTTCCAAAGATATTACACCTTTATTAAAGTTGCCCTGCAACACTCAAGTGAACAAACTCAAGCACTCTTATCCTCACTCCCCTCCTGCTTCACATTTGCCTTCCTGCTTGCTTGCTCTGCCATGGCTTTGAGTTGCAGGTCACTACTTTTTGCATTGGCCATCTGCATCATAGTTGAGGTATCCTCCTATACATTTTTCTTCACCTCATTCTATTCATTCCACAAGATCAGTATGCTGTGCATCATTATTTTTCCTTTTAACTCAGTTCTTACAAAAATTTCAGGCTTCTTTCCATAAGACCGTGGTGGAGGCAGAACTGGTAATGCTAATTATTATGCAAATTTTAGTACTAAAATCATAGTAACCACTGGTTACATGAAATCTACAATGTTATTTGCTGACATCCTAATGACATTTTCCAACTCTGCAGAAAGCACCTGGTGCTGTAAATGGAAGCCATGTTGCCCTGAGTAAGCTTTCTCTTCTTCCTTCGGTCCTTTTTTTTTTTTGCAGATGATCCGAGCACAACAAAATTAAAATAAGAAAAAATACCCTGATAAAAAGGCGTAAATCATGCAAGTAGTGTAACATGAGGCCAGTCTGTAACTACCCATAAATAAAAAGAATTGGTCAGCCTGTTAGACAAAAAAGGAACCATGTTTGCTTGTTGCCTCTTGAAACTTCAAAGTAGCACAATTTTAAGGGGAGAGAGAGAGAGAGAGAGAGAGAGAGAGAGAGAGAGAGAGAGAGATCTTTGAATGTAGTAGTACTACTGCATAGCAATGGCCTTAACTTTTGTTTTTAATTTACAGACTGCACGAGCCTATGCGGAGTTCGGTGCAGTGAGCACTCGAGGCCGAACCTGTGCGCTCGAGCCTGCGGCACCTGCTGCGTGAGGTGCAACTGCGTGCCGCCCGGCACGGCCGGCAACCGCGAGATGTGTGGAACCTGCTACACCAACATGACCACCCACGAAAACCGCACGAAATGCCCTTGAAGTCTGAAGATGACGATGAAGAAAGAAGAAAATGAGGATGAAGGCTTAAAGTTTGGTTTTGTTCATGTGATGGATATCACGTCTTCTTTCCTACTCTTTTTTGCTATATATATGTATCAGGAAGCCACTGATGCTTCCAAATTTTCTCTTCAGTGATGCACATCGCCTTCTTTCAGGTCATGTATGGAATCTCATGTTAAACTTTTGGCTGTTATAGTGTTATCTCATGTTGATTGGCGTATATGTTTTGTTTTGGTACTACTAGATTGCTTTTTAGACTTCCTTCTCTATGCTTAAAAAGATGTTTTTTTTTCTTTTTTGCAATTTCGGGAAACTCCATTTTACCCGGGAGTAATCAATTATAGGTTTCTATATTTTTAAATTTTAGATAAACTCGTTACTGTTTTAGGATGATCAAGGGGAAAAGAAGATAACGGAGGGGAGCAAAACTAGGGGAAAATAACGGAGGCGAAGAAAAACTAGGAGAAAACGAAGGAGAAAAGAGGTAAAAACCTTAACAACTAAAGAGAGGAAAAAGAAAATAAAAAAAATTATAATTTTTATTGAAGGAATATATCCTAAAATTTGTATTTACATAGTTAGTTATATATGATCAAAATTAAAAATTATATTTAAAAATTTATTTTCTCTTCTTTTATTTGGGGTTGAAAGAAAAATAAGCTTTTGAAGGGTAAATGGAGCGAATATTTTTCTTGCATTTTCTCCGTTAAAAATACAATCAAATAAGGTTAAACTATTAACCTCCTTTTCCTCCAACCAGACAGCCTTAAGCACACTACTCCAAAAAAATATTATTGTCGCTATCTTTTCTAAAAACTTTTTAAACTGCTTTTAGCAAATTTAGCACTGTACTAGAGCAATACTTTTTATCCGTTGATTCAATGGATCATAAATATTTAGAATTGTCTGATTATCAAGGATCGACATTTTTATCTGATCATGATTTTAATTCTCATATTACTATTTTGAATTCTTTCTTTAATCTTGATATCATGATGCATGATCATCAAATTAATTAAATATCTCATGTGAAGTCACTACTCCACACCTCGATTATCTCATTTTTTTCTTCCTAATTTGTAGTATTTTTTAAACAAAAGTGAGCTTGTAACAATTAACAAGTTTGAATACACCAACCATCATGGACTTCATAAAATGGTATGCATAAAAGCTCTCCTACATGATATCCATAAAATGGTTTCTTCGGTTGTACAGACGGGTACTATTAGTGTCAACTTCGCCAATCTCATATCTTCCATAAATCCTGGAGAAACAACAAGGTAGCATGTCTTATTCTTATGCCGAAGAGGAGAACAACAAGCACTGGCTGTTACTGATCAGGGCGCATATACATGCATGTTATAACATGTAACCAAGATAACGAGAGTCATTTATTTGTATCATATAAACAGTCCAACCAAGTTGTGGTTGATACAACTGGTAGTAGAATTTGTTTTAGGGTCGACAAAAGTTAGTAAATTCAAATTTAATTTTTGCGATCGTCAATTTGACTAATGGAATATCGTTCTGCTGTTTTAACTTGATTTTGATTTAATAAAATGCTAATAATTTTAGACACCAAGCTGGAGCGAGTATCCAAAAAATAGAAACGATCTTTTTTCAATAATAACACATGAACTATTTGAATCTCAGTCGCTTTGCTTTCAAATCAAAGTGATCAAATCTTATTAATCTTAAATCACATTTTTAAAAAAAATTGCAATAAGTGATTAAAATTCAGAATTAAATGCGGATTACTGCTCCTATTAGTTATATCTGGAGTACTTAGACTTCTTAAATACAAGTCAATCCAAGTATCCAGCAACTCTCAATCTGTCTTTACCATATTTATTTTGACTCGCCACTGTTATTTGCAATTTTGCATCCCCCTCGACAAGACCACGCAAGATTTGAAGGCATTGGGACCCTACTTTTAATGTCACCGAGGCACCCTGTGTTCTGTCCTCGAAATGGACAAATGGGTCTGTGTACGTAGAAGGTAAGAAGAAGAAGCAGAAGAAGAAGAAGAAGAAGAGGCACACAGAGATGAGAGTTGAGAGATGTGGCAGTAAACTGGTGCTTAGCTGCATCCCACTCGGAACAGCCAGTCCCTGAGAGGCATGTGCGTGTACGTAAGAAATGTGAAATCCTAAGCTTCTCCCCCTTCCTGGTCCCAACTGGATGAGATAGAGCAGTCACAGGCTCACAGATGGTACTACCTTGTTCTTCTGCAAATGGCATCACAGGTTTGATTCTAAATTTTAGTTTAATTCGCCCTGGCTTATTGACTCAGATCTGCTAAACAAAGTGTTCAGGTGCTAAACTGTATTTTTTTCAGATCGGCCAATCGAAGTGTATTTTACAGGCCCTTAGTGGTTTGGTAGCCAATTCTTGGCTGCTTGTTGCATGTCTTGACTCAGTTTGGAAGGTTCCGGTTTAAAGCTTTAAGAATCATGGTACCCTCCTGTGAAGCCACAGAGAGAGATTCCTCTCGTTGTGAGTGCATGATGCAGCTTTAGATCCATCGCTGCTGACTCCACCAAAGAGATGTGTGATGTCCTCATTGTACATATATAGGATCTAAAACGATAACCAGACTACATATTAGGATATTAGTAGTCTGGAGTTTAAATTTTAGAAACTATCATCTTAATTAAAATTTATCTTCACTCGAATATTAAATTAGTTATTAATAATTTTGAACATCAACAAATCTTAAATCTTAATCAAAATAATATAAAATCTAAGATTAGTAACCACTTAGTATTGTTAGAGGGGCCATTATAATATGAGGTTTTATATTGTAATAAGATACTCATTTTAAAATAATAAATAAGAAAACGAGTATATCCAAATGTAGCTTGCTTTGCTTTTAAAAAGAATAAGTTTATATCATTTTTGCTTACTTTGCGCGAAAATATTTTATGTACGTAAAATTCAAATTTAAAACTTATTTAAATGAGAAGTAGCTATTTACAACTTCATCCAATACACTAGGCCGTATATTACACATTTGTTTTAAACATTATCGTACAATAGTAATTACTCTATTAACGAGGTTGTTGATAATGCTTTGAATTTTAACTCAGTGATCAATCCTAAATGCTCTCAGTGCATCAAAGTCGCTCGAATAATGAGGTTTCAATTTCCTATTTTATATTGGGAGCCCTTATATAAACTTCCTAAGGTTTGGGTTATTCGATATCTTATAATCATCTATTATTTTCTCATCAAAGAAACTCTCAACCGCCGCCCGAGGACGTAGTCTAGTTAAGGGTGAACCTCGTAACTCTCATATTTTCTTTTGTGTGCGCTTTTGTCTTTCTCTCTCTCTCTCTCTCGTCACATATCCGCAACAAACTGGTATCAGAGTCGCGAGGTTCATCGGCGATCCTCCATTAGACGAAGAGATGATGTCGCACGACGTGAAGATCGAGAAGTTCATCGGGAGGAACAATTTGAGCCTCTGACAGATCAAGATGCGAGCACTTCTAAAACAACAAGGGATATGGGCGCCGATCGCGAAGGACAAATCGAAGACGAAAGGAGATTCGAAGGGCAAATCAATAGAAACAAATACTTTCGTGAATTTAGCGGCGCTGGACGAGAAGGCCCACTCCATGATATTGTAGGGATATGGGCGCCGATCGCGAAGGACAAATCGAAGACGAAAGGAGATTCGAAGGGCAAATCAATAGAAACAAATACTTTCGTGAATTTAGCGGCGCTGGACGAGAAGGCCCACTCCATGATATTGTTGTGTCTGGCGGACGAGGTGATCATTGAAGTCGCTGATGAAGAAACGACGGCTGGTCTGTGGTCAAAACTTCAGAGTCTCTATATGACGAAGTCTCTAACCAATAAGTTGTTATTGAAACAACGTCTATTCGCCCTCCGCATGTAAGAAGGTACTCCTTTGAAAGATCATCTTGATCAATTAAATACTCTGACGATGGAATTAAGAAATATAGATGTGAAAATCGAAGATGAAGATGCGGCCTTACTTCTGTTAGTCTCTCTTCCTATTTCGTATGAAAATTTTGTACAATCTATGATCATAGGAAGCGACTCTATAACTCTGGAAGAAGTAAGATTGAGTCTCCATACTCGTGAACTTCGACATAGGGCATCTGATAAATCTGTGAAAACGCAGGCCGCGGGATTGGTGACCACTGTTGAAAAGGGACATGCCCCAAATTATAAGAAGTGTAAGCCGAAGTTCAAGAAGAAAATCAACCCGAAAGACATCTGTAAAGAACTTGGTCATTGGAAGAAGGATTGCCCTAAGAAGAAGAAGGTCACGGTTGTTGCGGTTGCACATCAAGACAAAGAATTTGAATATGATGATTATGTTCGTTGTTGTGACCGATCATAAATGTCTCGAGGAGAGTTAAGTTCTTGATTCAGGATGTTCATATTATATGACTCTAAATAAAGACTGGTTCTCGACTTATCAGAAAATTAATGGAGGAAACATCGTCATGGGTAATGATGCAACTTGCAAAATAGTTGGGATCGGCTCAATTCAGATCAGATCTCATGACAATTTGGTGAGAACTTTAAACGATGTTCGTCATGTTCCACAACTGAAGAAAAATCTAATATCCACTACGACAAATATGTTTTATAGCCACGAATTAATAACCACATATGTATATTTGTGACTATAGTTATACCTTATAGTCACGTTTGCAATGTTCGTGAATATTAATTCAACTATAACCACAAGTAACTATCATCGTGATAATAAATATATAGTTATTACCACAATAATTTTTTTCGTGACAACAAATGTATATAATTGTCACGAATTTGAATTTCGTAGTTAATTATATTCATTATATAAATAATGAATATTATTAATTTAATATTCAATAAAAGATCTAAATATATTTTAATAATTATCCTTAGGACGTCCACTGCACACATATGGTTCTTCATGATATATATTATGTGTGCAGTGGTCGTCCATTCCTTTAGCTCAGGTCGACCGCTGTACTAAACTTGACTATGTCCTGTTACAGAAATCAACTCAAACAAGTTCATCAGTACAGACTGAGTTCACTTACAAATTTATGATCATTCAAAATATTCTCGGGATCCTAGATTCAGCATTCATGACTATTAGGATAATATTTATGAGGAGGGATACGGCCCGCGTCGGAACTCAACGCGACCCGTGTCTTGACTTGTTCTAGCGTGATGAGAGAAACGGTAGGCGTCATAGGTGATGCAACCTGAGTTCATCGGGCATGGACTATATTCAATGGAACACAGTCCGTGTCCCCTTGCGACACGAGTTGTTCTAGGATTAATTTGCATTGAGAAATGGTCGATGTCAAGGTGATGCGGCCATCTAAGTCATCAGACGCGAGCAGTGTTGTGGAACAAGCGGTCCGTGTCCGGGGAAAAATCCGTTGGCCAATTTGGAGACAATTATTTCAATAAAAAACTATATTAATCATTATTCCAATGCATACTGAGAACCATAATTATGATCAGAATTACATACTCTTTCTCGAGAAGATTTTATCTCCTTTTCAACGTTGTCCTTTTCACCTTGTCTGCGTGTAGTATCATTCTCTGTCCAAACCCTCCTAGTACAGATCTCGAGAATGAAGACAAAAGAAATCCAAGGAAGATGAGAGAGGGAAGAGAGGAGAAAGAAGATATGTCAGCTGGCGGCTGGATAGATGAATTATGAGGCTTAGGGAGATAAATTTTGTCGTATGGTTTATATAAAGGTGGATTAAAGTTTAGAAGATTTTAAATGTGATTAACCCTAATTTCATTATGATTGGACTTTATTGTGTCAGCGCAACACGGTCTGTGTCCTGGCGGACACAATCTGGTTAGCCAACACGACCTATGTCCTAAGAGGACACAGTCCGTGTCCATAGAGAACATGACCCGTGTTTGGGTGGGGCGTTAACATGATTTGAACTTCCACATGATCTTCAACTAGTGCTTTCGACGCTTGCCCTAATGTCTGTTGCATGCTCCTCCCTTGTCCAACCCCATGTTCTCACAAAGTTCATTTTCAATTGAGCTCTTTACTCTTTTATTACTAACTACACTTATGGAAGGTTTAGGATTTGACTTTTTTTTTGTTTCATGTGAAGCTAACTTATTTTGCATAATAAAAACTAAAACTTATTTTCATAACTTATTTTTTTCTGAATAATCAATTACTTATGTTGCATAATAAAAATTAAAACTTCCATGTCTTAGTTTAATTTTTTATTCCACTTTCATAACTTTTTTTGTTATATTCTTTTTTAGTTTCATAATACTTTTTATCTTTGTTAAAAATTTTCAACTATATTATTTAATAGTGTATACTCATTCTAAAATATGTATGTTCTCAATTTCTTGACATATCTAGTGAGATATTTACTTACTCGATTTATTCTATTATTTTAAAGTATTAAATGTCACTGAATATATTATTATTTATTATATATATATATATATAATATCTTATTTTGATAAAAATCTGGTCTTATCCGGTTGAACCCGATCGAACTGATCCAACCGTGACTTACTTGACACTCTGATCAGGTTATGAAAACATTGCTCAGGGCTTTTACATTTCGGCATTAAAATAACAAAAATTAGAAAAATCAAGCTAATAGTATTTTCCATAAACGTATTTCATGGATTGATTGATTTATTTTAAATAGTGTTCGGTTGAAATGAAATTATAAAAAATAGTAAATTAAGTAAAGCCTAATGATAATTATTTTTAACAATTTGTAACTTACAATATATATTTAATTAAAGGAATACGAGTGTAATGTTGTAAATTATACTAGTCCACTTTTTCTCATATTAATATCCAAATCTTTTAACACGGGCCTATACTCATAAACTCACTGTAATATGTCTAAACCATATTAATATTATTGGATCGAGCTATAATTTATAGTGTTGCACTAATATTTTATTTATTTTATTATGTTAAGAAATAACACTAATTAAGGAGTTAAGTAAAATATAATATATTGTTTTTATTAATACTTTCCATACAATGTTTAACAATTTCTAATTCAAAATAATATATTATTAATATAAATAAATTTTAATTTAAGTTATTCTGGAAAAATATATAATTAAGAAAAAGTAAATGTGAAATAAAATTATTAGCTTTGTAGTCCAATCAAATTGCTTATTTTCACAACTGGAAAATTCAAACTTATTTAACAATTATCTCCTTCTCGCTTAAATATATCCCGAGTTTTAGTTTTTTATGCAGAAAATTTTGGAAAAAAAAACTTGCTTTTTTAATTTGATTTCGTCAAACTCACGTTAACTCGCAAAAATTACCAAATACACGTACATGTACGAAGTCCACTCTTCAACTTCTTCCATGAAGCTGTTGCAGTGTGCCGAGTGCGGGATGCCGCAAGCCTCCTTCTTCTCGCCTTCTCCCTCGTCGTGGCTCCTTACAAATAGACCGCCGGCCCATGTCGTCGTCCGTCGGAAGCTTTCCAAATTTCCAATTGCTTTATTAACAGGAGGCACAGGCAAATCATGCCGGAAAGAGAAGTCAGAGAACATCTCGGGTGTCTCGCCCGCTGGTTATGTCATCATGGCGGCCTCAGCCATCAACATCCTTAATGCCATCACAGATGTCGTCGACACCTCAGGAGCGCTGGAACCACTGGGACCGCACGACGCCATGTCCATCGTTCACCTCCTTGCCTCTTACGTTTCGTTGCTGCTTGGATTTGCCATCATGTGTCTGGGCACGCTCGCCGGGAGGCTCTTCCCCTCGCGCCGGTGGCGGTATTAACGGCCTTCGGCATTGCTTGGTTCATCACTACAAAACTTGTTGCGGCTTTCCTGTATTGGCAACTGCATATCCACTCAAGCAGCGTCTTCATGTGCTATGCTGCCGGCAACGACAAGGAAGGGAGTAAGGTTTCATTAAGTTTGCAGTCAGGATTTACTTGCCCAGCTGACATATTTCTCACCTACTCTCCTCCCTTTGAGCCAACACCGGCGTCGCCATCGTCACCGCCACCGCCGCTGCGGCCAATATCCAACTTGTCAACGCCCACGGCCGACGAGTACTGTCCAGAGTATGAGATGAGCAGATGGTCGTTAACAAACAAGGTGAATGACGGGGGAGATGAAGGAGCTGTTAGATTGCGCATTTAGGTGAACCTTTTGGTTAGATTGTCAAAAGTGCAAATTCGAGGACGAATTTAATTTTAAGGAGGTTATTATGTAATTCCTCAACTCTCGAATTCCATAAATACCCTCATAACCAATTTCAAATGGGAATCCAGATTTGATTGCCCAGAATCCCTAATATTAGGAAATTCAGAATATGAGATATGCTTCATCGAACCTGGACACTTTCTCCTCCTCATGTTTGCTCCAGCCGGCCCTAGTTTCTCTTTGTCCAATCCCCTCCCATCCAAGGAAGAAGATGATCCTGAGAGAGAATACAAAGGCGAATCAAGGACGGAGAGCAACGTCAGGAGAAGGATCGTCGTAGATGAACGCAGGAACGGATGGAGGAAGAACGAGACAACAAACTTATGGGCTAATAGGTATGTAACATGACGGGTCCCTTAGATTAGGTTTTTCATGATAGATCGATGCATGCTAAGATTTTTATCGTGTTATGATGGATTTGAGATGATGATTACATGCTATAGATTCTGGTTTTAGAGTCTTCGTGAGGAATAGATGATATTGATGCCCTAAGAAGGATTTTCTTTGGATTAATTCGAAATAGATGTGCTACATGAATGTATGACATATATAAGGTAAATTTTAAAGCCAAACAATATAGAGAACATAAGGCTATTGATCACCATATCATCTTATGCCAAAAGGAAGGAAGCCCGCCAATAATCGAAAGAGAATCGGGGCAAAATTCGCCCAGGTATCTTCCGTCACGGCCATGATAGATTCATCAGGCGCCGTGACGGCAACAGCCGTGGAGGCACGATCAGGCGCCACTTTGAAGCCCCATCACGGTCGTGATGAACACGTCACGGGCCGTGATGGAGAGTATCACAGCCGTGACCACGTGTCACGGGCCGTGACGGCAATGGCCGCAAAGCAGCAGACGCCCTGAAGTCTATCACGACCGTGATGAACGCATCACGGGCCGTGATGGAGAGTATCACGGTCGTAACAATGGGATTACGGGTCGTGACGATGGAATGCATGCGGTGCACACGACCGTGATGTTTATTCCGAGAGGATTTCGGTCGAGCCGTATGAACGGATACGGCCATAACGAGCTGTGACGACCGTAGTGGCCATCCCGAGAGGATTTCGGTCGAACCGTATGAATCGGTACGGCCGTAACGAGCCGTGACAATATATTATAAGAAAATCTCCATCGGTCACGGCCGTGATGTTTTCTTCACGGGTCGTGACAGTGCAGGAAACTTGCAACCATGATTATACCATG
>LTAE01002049.1:19281-79509 GCA_001647135.1 Pontederia paniculata | reverse complement strand
CTCTTCATTACCAATCATGAGCGAGGAGAGTTATGGGCAGCATGTAGTGATTATTTCAATTATTGGTAAAGGAGAAGAAAATCGATACAATCTTTTGCATCTTAGACACTTGTCCATTTATCTTCTCACATATATTATATTTCCCTATCTACTTGTAGAACCAAGTGCAACATTCCAGTATTGGGGTATGATTGATGCACGTAGATGTAACACAAAACATGAATGTAGTGACCAAAATCGCCTCCTCATCCCTGATCAGTGTGATGAGTTTGATCCAGGTGATGTCTCTCATGGCAATGGACCGAAGGCCTTGGGAGACAAGGAATGTCTCTAATGGCAATGGACCGAAGGCCTTGGGAGACAAGAAATATCTCTGATGGCAATGTACCGAAGGCCTTGGATGGCAATGGACCGAAGGCCTTCAGGGACATGGAAGGTCTCTGGTGGCAATCGACCGAAGGCCTTGAGGGACATGGAACGTCTCTGGTGGCAATCGGCCGAAGGCGTTCAGGGACCTGGAATGTCTCTTATGGCAATCAACCGAAGGCCTCCGGAGACAAGGGATGCCTTTGATAACATTCAATTACATGCAGTGTGGGATCCAACTATCTGCCTTAGCGATGTCATCAACAACATGGTGATGACAGAACATAACTCAAAGGCTGCTCTCTCAAAATTAAGATGCAAGTTCAAGCCTAAGGGTTATGGACTTGAAGATAGTTTGTTTACATTTATTTTTCATTGTAATAGAACTTTTTTTTTTCTTTGATTAAGTTTTATATGGTGCTCTTAGGGAAACAACTTTGTATCAAGCGCAAAAGATTTCATATAAAATTATGTTGATGTATCAATTACCTTTCACTTTATCATTCTCTGGCTTTGATCTTTTTACAAAAAACACACGAGTTAATTATTTTGGATATATGAACATCTCAATTTAGCCCACTGAGTCGTCGACCTTTTGAGATAAATGTTACCACTTAGTTATGTGTTTAGTTTAAAGAAGATTAATCTTAATTATTGTAACTTCATTCCAAACATCAAATTAAGTTTCTCAATAAAAATCGTCATCAAAGTGAATAAAAAACCGAGAATGACAATATGGATTCGAAGAAAAATAAACAATACAAGGAACAAAATAAGACCATGACTTAAATTTCATATATATTATTGTCCAAATGTTCGAAGGTGAATAAATGAAAAAAAAGTACACTAACAATGTCTTTAGAATTAGTCTAATAGGAGAATTTTTTATTTAAGTGAATTGGTGCTCGAGTTGGATGATAATAATATAATAAAAAATAGAGCAAATTATGCAATAATATATTCATCAAATATTAATTATAGTTATATATTAAACTTCATGAGGCGAATAAATTACATGATTATATGATTTATCTGCACTAATATTTGATTTTACATGATTAACTGTATAAATATTAATTTTTATATGACAATCGTACAAATGCATTCATAGGAAATATAAAAAACAAGAAAAAGCAAGGTGACAATTAAAATAAAATGGTTATCAATGACACAATTAAAGAGCTCATTAATAAAATGTGATATTAATTAAAAGCCAATTATATGACCCATTTACACAAAGGGCTAATTAATAAAGCCATATTAATTTATTACAAGTTGGCATAATTAATGGTCTCATTAAGCCCTATGTGTTAATTAACCTAATTAAATGCCTTTATTTTTAAAGTAAAACCCCATCAATTTCGTCAAACGATAGTTTTGAACTCTTGAACCCAAATTGTGATCGGTCAAAAGCAATCCAATGCTAAGAACGATTTTGGCAATGGATCATGAACCGCCCAAAGTTCTAGGTTGCATTTGGACAGGTCCAATATATCAATCAGGTCAAGTGCAGAGAACACTGATTTCAAATTAATTCTGATAACTAATATGCCCATAAATAAATGATATGAGATACTGATTAAAATATAATTAAATGTCTCAACTAAAATTAAATAATCATCATTAATTTCTTGCAGGATGGCCTCTTAATGACTTCATTAAGTCACATGTTACTTTTTAAAATTTTAATAAAAGAACAATCTTGAATGATTTAATCTATTTTTTTATCCGTCCAAAATCTAAAGTGGCTTTACCATGAATATAAACTTTCCAACACAGACAACAACAATTTCAAATGAATAAATATTTACATTTTAAATATATATATTAAAAGTAATGGCTATATTATTTGAATTCAATAAATACTAATATTTCAAATTAGTTACTAGAGTTATATAACATAAATAAAAAATTAAAATTAAAATTAATCTGAATTAATATCATAATAGTAAATAAAATATTATTTAAAATCGATAGAAAAGTACATATGAAAAAATTCTTAAATAAAATAAATTATTTTAATAAATAAAATAATATATGTTAGTAAAAAATATCTGTACAATTTAAATAAGTATTTATTCACTAATATTTTTATTCTAACTAACCATTTACATCAAATTTTTAACTTCAACCAAACAATACAATTCACTTTCCAAAATTTCATTACATTCATCAAAATAAAGAAAAAGTAACCATTATAAATCCAGTTGATCCAAGAATTTTCAGTTACACCATTTACATTACGAATTTCCAACAAATTACCCCTAAGAGTGGGATGATGCAAATCATACACTCCATCCTTAATATATTTATAGGCATAAATGTAGAATAGTTAAGATAATAAAATATAGCATTTCCATGGATATTCATTAAATTTTATGATTTTAAGTTAAAAAAACCTTTTAAAAGCAAATAAATAGTTTTATATTTTATTATTATGTTATTGGCTTCATTAGTAATCGAAACATGGCTATTTCAACTTATATATATATATATATATATATATATATATATATTACATACATACATACATACATACATACATACATACACAAAATTTTTAATAAGTTTAATGTTCTTTTTTTAATTTCTTAACTATCACAAAATTATAAATGATTTTTTTTCCTATATGATGATTTAATATTTAATATTATTGTTATTTAAAGTAAATTTATGATAATTTTTAAATTTTTAAAGCAATATTTCATATGCATCTAAAAGTTAAAACTTATCTTGATTTTTTTATCGTCATAATTTCATGTTGTTTTCAATTTATTATCGGTTTTATTTGTTTGGTTATTTATATTAGTTTTTTATTTAGTATTTTTTGTATCAAATTATCTTAATTTAATTGAATTATAAATATTTTGAAATAATATATATATATATATATATATAATCTATGTTTAATTTAGATCTTCTAAGAAAATTTAAAAATAATTTATTTTGCTTTAATATAATATGTGACTTTATGATAATATGTCATGTGACAGTTCTGACTTATCTTTATATATTGTAGATAGATATGAGTTAGTTATGATATTATCTTACTTATAATTTATACCTTATTGTTTTATTATTTTTATTCAGATAATGTGTGTAGATGTTAGATATGATGCAGTTATTGTCTAGTTCATATTTTTTATTTAGTTTTTTTTAATGATATAATATTGATAGTTAAGATATTAATTTCTTCTAATTGAATGTTACCTTTGAATTTTTTAAGATCTAACTAAATCATATTTTAACAATGATTTTCTTTCCTATTTGGTTAGTTATTGTTATTATTATTATTTCAAAATTGAAAATAATTAAAAACTAAACAAATAAACATACATATATATAGGGATATGAGTATGTAGCGCTGTAAATTATAGGAGTCACTTCTCCTCAGGCTTATTGGTATGTGCATGCATTCACAAGTTCACACTAAGAATCTGCACTATATGTGAGTGCTATAGGGCTGTGTTGTAATTTACAACGCTGTATAAATATTTTATTTATCTATCTATCTATCTATCTATCTATCTATCTATCTATATAATATATATATACATATATATATGTATATATTACATGCATTTAATAGCTAAAATAATAATCATTTAGATTATTTTTATTTTAGTAATTTCATGTTCAAATTTTATTAAGCTCGTATATGACTCTTTGAAGTAATTCTTATATTTTTTGTTGTACTTCATTATCTTTACTTGAACTATACATATAAAATTTACTATTTCTTATATATATATATATATTTATATATATATTATATATATATATATATATATATATATAATTGTGTTAATTTTTTTTCTTGGGACTCCATCATGTTCTATTAATTATAAAAACTATTTTTTTATTGAAGACTTTGTTTAAAGTTCGAGTGAGATTATACAAATAGCAAATTTCATCTCTTATTTAATTATTTTTTAAAAGTTTTTTTGTGTTTAGGTATTCGTTTGAAGTCCCTCGCACTCTTTCCCTCTCAAAGAGAATGAGATCGAGGTTATGTAAATGTCTTCATTCTTTATATATTTATAGGTGTAAATATAGAATATTTAAATGATTAAATAAATAATATATTATTTATTAACTATTTTTAATATTTTATATTTATCTTTTTTATACATCGGGATAATAATTATATTTTATAATTTTAAATTAAAAATCTTTATAGGAAATTGAATAATTAATTTTGATATTTTTTTATTATATGTCATAGCTTCATGGGAATTCGTCACTTTACATCTTCGACTTCTCACAAATATATATATATATATATATATATATATTTAAAAAAGTAATTAGTTATTTAAAAAAAGATTTAAAGTGCAATTCTATCAATTAATTTCAATCATCGAGAATAATTTTTCACCATTAATCTCTTAACCTTTGTCTCAATTCCATATTGATCATCTAATTTTATTTTATAACAAATTCATTCTCGAACTTATATTTTATAATAAAATAATTTCCTTAATCTGTAATTGAAAATTATCAAATTATTTTACTGACATGATTGCCACATAAACATATAATAATATTTATTATTTTAAATAATATATTTATATAACATTATATATCTATACTATATTAAAAGTAAAAAGTGTTTAACATGAGAACGACATTGGCAAAAACTTGAATCGCCACGAGTCATGTGTATATATGTTTAAATTTAGTTATAACCGCCTACAATTACAGCATTTATTTAAATAAAATATTTATAATTAAATTTATATGTAAATATTATTTATTATTTCGGATTTTATTTTCCAAAATATATTTTTATAGTATTAAAATTAGTATAATAACAAACCTATAATATTTGTTATTTTCATAATTTATTTTTATAAATATTATTCTTTTAGATCTAAAAATTAAAAAAAAGTAAATTAAATGGAAAAAATGCTTGCTTTTTTTATTGAATTAAATGAAAATATAATAATAATAATATAAAATAATAAATAGTAATTAAATTATGTTATCTTAGTAAAAATTTAAAAAAAGAAAAGGAAATAATTTATATGGAAATAATAATATCATATAATGATAACTCTTAAAATTTGTGTGGTAATTTGAAAAGTTTATAATTAATGTTAAATGTTAAATCAACTATTAATTTCATGCAGTAAGTAGTTGATATAAATAATAAATGCTAAAATTTTTATATGAATTATAATAATTAACAATTCAAAAAACCCACAAAATTCTTAGAAAGAATTGTTGAAAGAGAGAGATCCTAAAAGTCTTGCTTTATATATATAAGATAAGATTTAAAATGGTAGAGAAAAAGTCAACATTAAATGAATAAGATATGATTTTTAGTTGCTATGATATAAAGTGAAAGAAAAATTTTAGGATATACTTACCTACACATATTACATTTTGACTCCTAATTATTCCTATGAAACTAACAACACAAACAAAATATGAAAAAGATTACACATTTTTACCATTTTTTCCTTATTATTCCTATTAGAACATTAAAACAAAAAGAATTTTCTTGATTTTTTAATAATTCTTAGCAATTAAATCTCATTACTCATTTAATGACACTCTAAATATTAACTTTAAGACATAAATATTCATTAATTACACTGATTTACGTATCTCATCTCTATGATTATTTAGAGTAACTGGAAATAAGCAACCTATATTTGCATTTATTTCTTTTCAATTATTATAATTAATATGACCATTCATCTTTAATGCTTGTAATTAGTGCTCATACCTTTCAATCCTACTATTTATTTTTTAAGTCATTTTTTAATTTCTTATTCTCTCTCTCATCTCTTACATTCTAACTAATATCATAGCATTAAATTCAGTTTTACAACTAATTAAATAGTGAAGAATTAAAGAGTTGTTACCCAAGGTGAGTTTTTTAAATATATTGTGATTGAACGTTTTTTATTTTCAATATTGATAATGGTTTGTTCTTAGACATGGTGATCATGTTGATTCTTCATCATAATTTGTCTTATTGGTATTTTGAAGTTCATATATATGGTAATATAGTCATGTGAACATTAGTGATGGATTAGTATATTTTTTTAATAATCAATCTTAAATAATATATACATTGCATGAAATTTAAACAAATAATATTAAACAAATAAAGTCGAATTCTTGCAAGACAACAAGTTTGTGCACGATTTCTCGATTGAAAAATCGTCTTAGCTCAAATTAGGTTGGAGTGTTGAGACCATTTTTTTTCTTAATAAATTGTTGGATTTGATCTAACAAATCCACATTGGTTGGATCAATTATATTGACTAATTAAGATTGATATTTTCTCTTGAAATATTTAAAATTAATTATTATTCTTTCTTAGAAAGAATCAAGGTTTTCCAAACTTTAATTAAAATATTTTTCAAAGATTTAGAGTATTTTAATTTCATACAATTTAGTTTTTAAATAGGTTTAAAGTTAAAATCAAATTGAATAAGTCCAACTAAAAAAATGGTGGGATCTTTTAAAATAATTGATAATAAAATTTTTGGGACAATTAAAGTTCGACTCAATATGAGATCCAAACCAATTTGATTAGATTGGATTCATATTGTCACATTTATCAGTTTGAATACTCTTATTCATGCTAATATTTGTTCAATAGAAAAAAACTTTACTTGAGCTAATGAATGTAATAGATATATCAATATATTAGTTTTAATGTACATTTTAATGTTATTTTTTATGAAAATTAAAAGATCGTATAAATCTGAGATAATGTTTCCTAGTTTTGTTTCTAAAAGAAAGGAGAATGAAGCTCGATTTCTCTCAATCAAAATAAATTATTATGGATATCAAATGTGAGAAAGTTGTCACACATAGAAGAAAATATATGAGGTTTATAATATTTATCCTCACTTGCTTGAACGAAGATAAAAATATTGATGAAAAAAAATTCAAAGAATACTATTACTCAAACCAACTCCTAACCTTATTCCCAGAGAATTTATGCATGCACTTCCTTAGTAATAATCATCAGAAAATAGAACACTCATAAAAAGATGTGAATTTTTTATTTATAAACAAAATAAATCTTAAAAAATAATCCGGTGTCTTTAAAAAACCCGGATATGAAATAGTTGTTTGTTATTAGTTGATCACACAAAAGAGTATGCTATGTTAATCTCTATTTGTAAATTTGTAGTAAATAATTAAACTAATGACAAAAAAATAAAATATGTGTTATTTGTAATCATTATGTGAGCTCATTCATAACGAATAATAATACATGTACGTTAAGAGTGTAAATATAAATATCTTACTCTTCTTATCATCATAACTTTTTAGAATTATTATTCAAATTTCAATGTAGTCCGTAAAACTAATTTTTTTTCTTAGTAATTTATGCGATGAATTAGACTAGACTAATTGAGGGAAACTGTTAAGTATATAAATACTTATATGTTACTCTTAGCTTAATATTTTTTTTGGATAGCACACGGGTCGAGTTCTTGGGGGCAAGAAACTAACTTCGTAAAGCCTTGCCGACTTCATAGCGCTAAGTTTGCTAGTCGTTTGGAAAATTATTACCTTCCTTAAACATATGACGAATTGAGACACTCCATTCTCTTGAAAGCAGTTCTTATGTTGTTTATGAGACTTGTTAGGCTTTCCTCATAGAACCAAGAAAAGGATGAATTCAATAGCTTAAAGCGCATCCAAATCTAATATGACTTGGCGTTGCCCCTTTGTCCATGCCAATTCCAAGCTTGCTCGAGTACTTTGTAATTTTGCCTAAGTGGTGGGGAGCTGCCTATGTTTAGAAGAAAACCACTCCTCCATTGCCCTTGGTGATTTTTTATTACGCCTCCTGGTGCCGCTCATCTTGGATTGCCTAATGCTAAGACGTCGGCGTTGATTTTGCACCATCCTTCATCTGATGCTATCCATTCTAGTTGTCTTGGGTATAGGCAGTGAGTTGGGCACTGTCTTCTTCCAAGCCTCCATGGTCGGCAGGGTTGTGTGTTTCACTTGCCGAGCTCCATCAGGTGGCCATGTTCGGGGTCCTTCAAAGATGAAGTTACAACTCCATTTCCAGATGTGCAAGTAGGCCATGCCAAAGATAATGCTCCATGTGAGTCCTTGACGTGTATGATGTGCTGACAGTTAATAGCCATGTTTGGAGGTCGAGTTGGAAGAAGTTCTATATGGATTGGCAAACAATGAAGACTGCAATTCGGTAAAAGCAACGCATAGAACGAAGACTACACTCAACTATGTCCATGCTGATTGCTGGGGTCCCTCTCGTGTTCCATCAATAGGAGGTGCCAAGTACTTCCTATCTGTGATTGATGATTATTCATGAATTACATGAATATTCATGATGAAGCACAAGAGTGAATCATTTGAAGCCTTCAAACAATGGAAGTCTCTCGTGGAGAATTAGACGTCGAAGAAAGTGAAGGGCCTTCAAACAGACAATGCCTTAGAGTTCTGTTCTTCTGAGTTTGATCAGTTCTGCAAGAATGAAGATATTGCCAGATATCGCACCATCAGAGACACACTGCAACAAAATGGAATTGCAGAACGCATGAACATGACACTTCTGGAGAGAGCACGGTGCATGCTCTCGAATTCTGGTGTGAGCAAAATATGCTGGGTTGAGACTGTCAATACAGTCTGTTACTAGGTGAATCGGAGTCGTCGATAAATAAAAAGGAGACCATTCCTCATTCTGTAAGCTGTATAAAGCACATCAATAACGCACCAACGATAACTTATTACTCATTAAGTGAACACCATAATGAGTATTCTCGTATTTTTTTGATACCTAGCTCTTTAAAGCAAACTTATACAATTATTAACTAATTTATTAAATATGTATATTTTTAGCCCACACAAACAAAGTGCAAACTTTGCTATTTCTATCAATAAAAAAGAATGCTCTTCATCGTCGAGAGACCAGAGATATACTCAGAAATAAAAATTAAGAAAGACCAAAATACATATACGCAAATTACTGAAAATTCAAGGGAGCCAATATATATATATATATATATATATATATAATATTATTAAAATTTAAACTCTATATCTCAAATTTTTAGTCAAAATCATTTATTCATATAAGTAATTAAATAATTACGCTATTTTTGTTGATATTTATTTTATTTATTGACTATAATAACTAGTATATATAAAGTTTGAGTAGTTTTAAGCAAGTTTCAAATTTTTCAGGGTGGCACAAGTGGAAAGACGATACCGTTTTTTGTATTTTGTTACACATTAACTAAATGCTATTCATATTTATTTTAGCACTTAATCTTTTTTAAGCAAACCTGTACCATGATTTATCTAGTTAATGAGTTAAATTTGATGAAAATATCAAAAAATTAGATTATTGTTGACCTGGAAGTATTAATCAAGAATACGTTAGATTAATATAAAAATAGTTTATAACATGATAAAAAAATATTTTCCTAGATTTATATATTGAGAAAAAATTATAAAATAATTCATTAATGAAAAGTAAAGAAAAATTAAATTGATAATGGAAAAAATGGTTGATGGGAAGCTACAAGACATTCTTATTTAGTGCTCTCTTTTTTCTGTCTTTGCTTCTCTCTCTTTTCTCTCTTTGCTGCTCTTCTTGGGGGAGAAAGAAGCAAACTTTTGTTTGCGGATCGCCGGCGGAGAAGAGGGGAAGAGGAGAAGTCCAGGCGAAGATGGTGGAGACAAGGCGTAGCTCTGCGGTGGCGGCCTCCAGGCGCCGACCCACCTCGCCTTCCTCCTCCTCCTCCGCCCCGCCTCGACCTTCCAAGCGCTCCAAGGTGAGCTCTTTTCCACCATTTCGCCCGGATTTCTGCGGTTCTGGGGATGTTTTCTTCTTTATGCGTTAGCTGGTTTTCTTGATTGGGACCGCTTGTAAGGGGTTCAGGCGGAGGCCGGGGCGGCGAAGCTGCGGGACGCCGTGGGTTCGGTCGATCCGAAGGAGGCAGCTCAGGCTTCCGAGGAGCCGAGCTCAGTCATCGAAGCTGCGAAGGATTCCGCGCAGCTTGAGCTCGTGGAGGAAGAGTCCCCGACGGCCGCCGCTGAGGTCTCTTCAAAAGGTGCGACCTTGTCCTCCTTTTCTTTATGTGCATGGGATCAGGATGGAAATTTGCTGGAAAGATTGATTCTTTTTGGCTGGATTGGTTTTCAGGATTCAAGAAATGATGTTTTTTCTTTTGTTTCACAGAGGATGCTTTGGTGGGTACGGGTACGTCCGGGGCGCATCAATCGAAGAAACAGAAGGGGCGTTCAAAGGGAGTAGCTTGGGGCAAGCTCGTATCGTTGAACAAGGTGAGTCGATCTGTTCTGATATTGTTGTCAGTATTTTTCTGTTGTTGTAGATAGTTTTCGGGCACTTCTTTCAGTCCGAATGTTGAATTCAAAGATTTTACAGTTTTAGCTCATTTCTCTCCAACAAGATTTAACAAATTTTATATGGATAAATGATGAAAATCATCATAATAGTGGAAAAAGACATCAAAAGAAAACAAATTATGAGGTTTTAGAACATAATTTCTTTTTTAGGATTTTTGTTTTAATATATTTAATTTCCTAAGATGGCAATGGAGGTGCAAGATCACAACATAATCTACAGAGTAAGCCCACAAATGATGCTGTTTTTGTGGGGCCAGGTTTAGAGATGAGTCTGCTGAATTTGATTCTCTTGTTTTCTTGTTTGACATGTGGTATGTGCATGCACAGTTATCACACGCCAAATGCATTTGCATGTTTGTTAAGTTGGGCATGCTAATGAAACACCTTTTCATATATCACATGACAAGCAACACAGATGTCTTAGCCTTGAGCAGGAGGAAGCAGAAGAGCTCTCTTCTATTTGCTTAGATGGAAAATATTATCGGCTTTGATGCCAGTCTTAGATAGCCTTATACTGATGGATATAAAATCTCAGAAAATATTTATATGGAACCTAGTAAATTATGGTTTATTGACATTGGAGCTAATTGATATTGAGAAGCCTTGTGAAATTTTAAAATGGTGGAATAAAAAAAATATAGTAGGGCGCAATGTTCACTGCTTTTATTACATTATCCTTTAGTTTGTATTAGAATCATACTCCTGGCAAGCTGATATTTTGTTCTTAAGTGGCTTTAAGATGAAGTCTTTATAACCAGCCATGATGTATTTGATATTCAACAATCAAATGTTGTCAGCATACTCTATGATTCCTGAATCAGTATTACAATACAGTGTGGGGTTTTGTGTTTCACAAGTTATTGTTAGCATAACCACCTCGATCAACATGGGTGCAGCAGAAGGATTGCCTGCTCTAATACTCCACAGACAAACTTGTTCTTATCCTGTGTAACATTTTCCTCTCTTTGACAATCTCTGCTATCTGATCTTATGATTTAAGAGAACAAGACTGGCTGACACCACTGTCATGATGTCATAATATCTATTTCATCATATTTTTATACCTTTTTGATTTATTGTTCGCATGATATGGTTCTGCTCTTATTCTCGCAGAATCCTCATTGTGATATATCTAGTGATCTATTCACAGTCGGTTGTAGCAAAGACTGTGATTTACACTTGAATGATCTATCCGGTGATACAACTCTTTGTAGACTTCGGCAAACCAAGGTACTATTTAGTTATTTTGTTACAAAAAAGAAGTGTTGAATTCCACATTGATTCTAGTTCTTTTTACCTATGTTTATGATTTGACATGTGAAAATGTTTCAGCGTGATGGTGCATCTTATGCTCTTCTTGAATTAGTTGGAGATGGCATTGTACAAGTTAATGGAAGGACTGTTGAGAAAGATTCATATGTGATTCTTGTTGGAGGAGATGAAGTCATTTTCAGTTCTGGAAGTCATTCTTATGTATCCTTTTCCTCATAATAGTTATTATAATTCATGTATTCTGCATTTTGACTTATTTTAAGAAACAATAAGTTGTCGTATGTGAATTTGTAAATGAAAGTTTCCTTTGGAGGATATCTGGGGTCAGCACTTTATTGTAGGAACCTTTCCCTGAAATAGCTGTGTTTCTGTAAGTTTTTTCTTTTAATCATTCCTTTTGTCAAAGTGATCAAATAATATTTTTCTTCCACTTGTGTACAGGAGAAATTTCATTCTCACAGGAAAACTGTTGATATCTGGAACAACATCTTTTGTCTCAAAGAATATATTTCTTCCCCTTGTTAATTGGAGAGATGCTGTTCTCATAGGCAAAAGTGTTGATATCTGGAATAGCATCTTTTCTTGGATAGTTAACTCCTATAAACACCAATTAGCATCTTTTCATGGTGATTCGAATATACCATCTGAGTTCTGTAAGGGCAAGATTGTTTTGCGGGAGGATAAGTATTATTAGAATAACCCAAAGGTGAGGCAGGAGTGAATGCATGATGTGAAAAAAATCATTTTTAGGTGAATGGTGTTTATCAAATCGTATCAGGTCAGATTTATCTTTTTTTTTGAGAGGGGAAAAGGATGATTATCCAAGGTGTTACTCATCCAGCCTTTCATTGATAGGTGCAGTTGAAATGAGTTGCATAATAGGACAGATTTATCAGGTTGGAGGTTAACAAAAATGAAGTGTCATTGCCTCTCTCCTCTCCCTCTTAACAGAGGGAATAATAATGTGCAAAAGCTTCTATGAGAGATGCAATCTATAAGCGCATTGAAACATGGACTAGTTGGATACTGTCTTGCAATGTTTTTGTTTTATAGGTTCATTAGGATACTTGTTTAAACTTCTCCATTTATATAATTGTACGAGGAAGTTTTCTTAATAAAGATGCATCGTATTACATACTGCCTATTTAAATTTCCTTAACATGAAAATAGATTTTTCAGCAACTACCCATGGAGAAAACAGGGATACCAATTTTACCTTCTCCACACAATGGAACACAAAGTGCCACCAAAAGAGGGCTTCATTTTGAGAAAAAAATTGGAGATCGTTCAGCTGCTGCTGGTGCATGCATACTAGCATCTTTTAGGAAGGATCGGTTGGTTCATCCTCTTCCTACACGTAATGGTGAGTCATGAGTGTACTCCCATGAAGGTCTAGTTTTTAAATGTATTTGTCTCTATAGACATAGTAAATAATGCATTTATTAAAAGTGAGCAGCGAACTTAAGACAATATGTCCTATTTATAATTTTGTTGTTTTGGTGGAAATCAACCTTTAATTTCATCGGTAATTGCACATTATGGCTTGTCCTCTTATGCTTGCAGTATCTTCAGCAGACTTGGAGTTAAGCACCGGTGACTATGGAATATGTGAGGATCAAAGGGATACTTCAAAGCTTTACGAGTCCGCACCAGGTTCACTGCCAAGTAAATGTCAAGCCTTGAAGGATAGCCTGAAGGAAGAAATTGTTGATGCTAGCAATATTCAAGTTTCCTTTGATAACTTTCCCTACTATCTCAGGTACTATCTCTGATTAGTTCATTGGTTGATGCTGTACTCCATCAGGTAGAGTGGTTGCAAGTCAGCCAGGTTGCATTACCTTCTTTTCTGTGTGGTCCCTATTTTTTTTTTTCTGGGTGTTTAATTAACTCTCTGTTTTCGTGCATTTACCTTTGCTTATAACACTTTCTGAGGTTTGAATTATAGATTAAACTTATATCTATTGCATAGCAGCGTAATGTGACATTGCAGTAATCTATAGTGATATGATTTTTGTTGTCAGCATTATAACACTTCATCTTAATCCATCTTCTTGAATCATTTCATGTGAGCATTAGTTGTCATATTCTTTGATGTTTTAGATCTGTTGTATTCCTCGAGCGTCAGTGGTAAGTTTTTCATATCTCCACGGACATGTCTTTTATTGGAAATTTATCTTTGGAATTGTTGTTCTGTTCCTTATGATCAACATCTTTCATGGTGTCTTTAAGTTCAGGTTTATTTAACATTAACTCTAGTGATCTCCGATCTGGCATGTGCATGTTTTTTGTCCTATTATTATTTATATCATGTCTTCATCTTTCTTTAATTTTGTTGAAGTTTTCATAATGATCAACTGTCTTGACGGTATAATGATTATGAAAATATTTGTTCTCTATAGTGATATTACGAAGCAGATGCTTCTATCATGTGCATTTGTTCACCTGGAATGCAAGGAATTCTTTAAGTACACCTCTGAAATTTCTTCTCTGTGCCAGCGTATTCTACTATCTGGGCCTGCAGGTTTGGAACTAATTTCTCTAATGAGTGTAGTATCATATTTCTATGCTGTCTAATGAGTCTATTATCATAGTTCCATGCTGTCTAACATATATCTGATTTCACCAACTCCTCTAGGATCTGAAATCTATCAGGAAGAACTGGTTAAGGCACTCACCAAGCATTTCAGTGCTAGAATGCTGACAATAGATTGTCTTCAGCTACTTGGAGTACGATTGTTCTTTGAATTCAGTTAATTAGATTAATTCTTTGTATGCTGATGAAATTTTTTATCTTTTGTTTTAGCTTGAACAGTAGTTTAGCCAGAGAGTTAATGTGTGTTGATTACCACAAATTTGTTCAGGGGCAGTCTTCGAAAGACTCAGACTACTGGAAGGAAGCTATAAGATTGGATAAATCAGGTCTCTTGTCTAAGCATGCCACACTAGTTGATTGTTTGCAACTGAGGAGGCTAGCTCCTAGTACAGATGCTGATATTGTGGGGACATCCAACTTTGACCCCCAATGTTTAGCAAAGCAGGAAGCATCAACAGCATCATCAAAGGCTTATCGTTTTAAAGAAGGTAGTTTTTTTCTACAGAGCTTCAACTTTTATTTGTTAAATGTGAAAATTTGTTAAATGCTGATTTGGTTGCTACGTAATGGCACGATATGTTATGGGGAGAATATTGTACACCACATCTCCTTTCTTATAGGGGAGTGGGGCTTGAGATAGGTGTCCAAGGAATTTTTGAGACAGCATATACCTGCTGGATAGCTGTCTCTTTCTGTTTCTTATATTTTTTGGCTTTCCTCCAAACACACATGTATATTCACTATTTTGGTTTTAATACAAATGGATGACTACCAACCTTGTAGTCGTCCTTCCTTTCCTAAAAAAAATTGTTATTCATTTCTGGAAAACCTAAATGTGAAATATATTTTCTCACAATTGCTTCAGGTGACAGGGTAAAATATGTGGGTCCACTACGACGAATAGAAAATACTTCCAATCCCAGGTATGTCCTTTAACCGTTGAAGTTTCAAGTGTTCTGTGGAATAGGGTTGTAGGTACAGATCCGGCCTATTACTCATAAGAAAAAAATACTATAGCTTTTCTATGTTGATCTTTGGTGGCATGCACAATTTTGTATGATTAAAGTTAGATTATGTCATTGTCCACCTTCCTGTCCCGCTGGAAAGAAAGTATTGAATACCCTTATTTTAATCAGCAACTTATTTATTTATTTGACAGAGAAAAAGATGGTAAGCTCGGGTAGCCATCCAGCAATGTATTATAACTTTAAAATGTACAAGTATGAGTTAAAGCCAAAAGCAAGGAAAGTGGGTGTCAATCCCCAAATCTATCCAACTCCGCATTCCCGAGTCAAAAAGGAGACGCGAGATACACCCCCAAAAATCATCAACATATTTATGTTTTTCATGTAGCTGTAATTTCATTTCTCTTATAGTTAGATTCTATAACAGCCTTTTTTTAGAATTATTCCATAATAACTTGAATAGTAATTGAGTGGATGAGATCATACATTTTTTTATTTGAATGGTTCATTTGAAGTGTAAAATTGTAAAGGAATTAGAAATCTGAAATTAAGAGGACACAGCTGGTATATTGAGCCTTGTTGCCATGATGTCGATGCTTTTGTTTTAATATAAAGGCAAAAATCCTAGAGTTTATTTGCAAGTTTATCTCCATTTAAAGTGTCCTCTGTTTGTGTGTATTTCCTTCTTTCTTGGTTGAAAGACATTCCTGGAGTTTAATTGTTATGCATCATCTTGTTTATGTCAAGAACATCTAGTGGTTCAGTTGACAAGAATGCTGCTGCTAATGTCTGGTTTACAATTGGCTTTAATCTTGTCTAGGGGACCAAATTTTGGTTATCGGGGAAAAGTGGTTCTTGCTTTTGAAGATAATGCATCAGCTAAGTATGGAGTTAGATTTGATAAGCATATTCCTGAAGGTAACGACCTTGGTGGCCTCTGCGAATACAACCATGGCTTTTTTTGTACAGGTTATTCTCTTAAGTGGATCATCCTTTTCACTTACTTTTTCCTAACTACATACCATTATTCTATGTGGAAGTAAAACTCATTGTTTCATCTCTTCTCAAACTCATTCAGCTGAGAGTCTTCGCTTAGATGTTTCTGGAAAAGAAGACGTAGGTAGATCTGCCCTAAATGAATTATTGGAGGTTGGTTCTATGTAGCCTTATTTAAACTTCTGCAAATAGTTCTCCAGTATTCATCATACTAAGTTTAACCTTTCTCCAGTTTATCTCTGAAGAATGTCGTAATGGTCCTCTAGTTGTATTTCTTAAGGACCTTGAAAAATCTGTAGCTGGAACCACAGATTTGTTTGTAACAATGAAAGCAAAGCTCGATGCCCTGCCAGCCGGTATTATTGTCATTTGCTCCCATACTCAAATGGACAACCGCAAAGAGAAGGTTAACTTGGCTCATCTCCTATTGTCTATTTTGCAAAGTTAGGTTTCTATAGTTGGTTTGTGGTTAATTGATGTTGTATTTTGCAGTCAAATCCTGGTGGCCTCCTTTTTACGAAATTTGGATGCAACCAGACAGCACTTTTTGACTTTGCTTTCCCGGTAAACAGTATTTCTTGCTTAATTTAAGTTACTGTCGTGCTTGCAGTTTGCATGTTTCAAATATTTGAATCTGATATCAATGTTTCTATACATGATATGAGTTATTAGGACATGGATATTTGATTTCAGACTTGTAGTTGTTCCTTTTTCATAACTATGGTTGCCTCGAATGGAGCACCTGGGATTTTCATAAACTTCATTTCCAATACCACTAAAGAGTTTTTCCTTAATGTGGTGGAATGTTTATCTTTCAATCTAAATGCTAGATTGAATTCATTTTGTTGTAGTTGATATGTTATTAACATTTGTACTACTTGATGTGATTTTCTTGTGTCATTTGTTCTTCAATCCTTAGTTGATAATATTATACTTGGGGAAATAATAATTTCTCTTAATTAAGATGACAATTAATTTTCATGATTTGTCTCTCCAATTATGGTTTCTGTAAGATACAGGTCCCAAGTCCCAACTTCATTTTTAGTACATCTTTTATGATTTTTTATAACTCAATTTGATATCTTGTTCTTTTGTATTGCATTTTGGATACTGTTTGAATGTTTCTGAAAAGGTCTAGGCTTTGCTTTAGGCATATCTGGTTCGAAATTAGAAAATCATAAGCATGAGCAAAACAAGTTCTTTTATCCTTAGGTATTAATATGAAAATGTACACAAATATATGCGAGAGTGAGGTCTGCATATCTCATGAATACTATCTAGTCAGAGTTATTTTTCTCCTACAAAAAGTTTGAGTTATTTCCTTTTATTCATATCCTATTATGGGTTTGGGGGTAATAAAAAATAATTTTAGTGAATTCAATTAAATTAGGCTTGGTAGTCTAAAGGGTTAAACCATACATATTTGCTTATTACGAGGAGGAAAGCAACTGGATAGTGAGTTTTAGTTTTTTTTTCTTTTTTTTACTGAAGAAAGTTGGGCTACCTTGTTAAATGCCAAATTGTCTTGAGATGTCATTAGCATTTTCTTAAGGTTACTTCCAAGTTAGGAGAAGCCTATTAATTCAGAACATTGGGTTGTTCTTTTTCTTGTGTAAGGGTATGGCCAACCATATCAAGGTGTTACCTGAGTTTGCTGCTTAATTTCATCATGGTTAAAAGGGGAATCAATGTGTTGTGAGAATCTACCAAGTTATTTTTTTGTGAGTTGGATAGATCAAATATCTAGAATGTAATTCGTGTTTCCTATTTGATTCATCTTTTAAATAATTACTATTGCACAATCATGAATTCTAATTTGACTATATATGGTATGATATTCCTCATGTTTTCTCAAAAAAGGTTAAACTCTCTGGTGACGCAGGAGAGCTTTGGTAGGTTGCATGATAGGGGTAAGGACTCTTCAAAGTCAATGAGGCAACTGGCAAAACTTTTTCCAAATAAAATGACTATCCAACTACCTCAGGTATGGCAATTGCTCATATAAATTTCATAGCTAAAATTTGAGGTGCTGGTCTGTAAGATATCCCTTTTTTGGAGATTTATAATTGTATCCTGGTTTTTACACGCTCAAATTTGCATACGAAACACCTTAAGATTAAAATGGTTTGTAGATAAATTAGATTTTATAATTGGTTGTGAGAGAATGGAAGAGAAAAAAGGCAAGGGAGAGATGCTTTGTTGTGTGCGGGGAAAGAAGCTGTAGATGGAAAGAGATGGATTTGAAAGGGCAAAAGAAAACCTCTTTCTCCACATGAGCTAAAAGATTTGACGTGGACAATTAACAAAGCTTTGGAACATATATTTGACAGCGCATGCAATTACAAACAAAAAAGCTGATGTATGCAATTAAATAGTAAATTAAAAGCCTTCTTTCTC
The DNA here is from genome assembly GCA_001647135.1 of Pontederia paniculata. NCBI lineage: Eukaryota > Viridiplantae > Streptophyta > Magnoliopsida > Commelinales > Pontederiaceae > Pontederia > Pontederia paniculata. The sequence continues at coordinate 60,540 of LTAE01002049.1, read as the reverse complement.
AAAAAAATAAAATAAAAGTCATGTTTAGTTGTTAATTTGGGCGAAGATCATTATGTATATTTTTATTATTACATACTATTCTTCTTATTATTTTGTGGAAAATGTAACTATCTAAAATTTCAGGAGGAATCCCAACTTTTGGAATGGAAGCAGAAGTTGGACCATGATGTTGAAACTCTTAAATCCAAATCTAATACTATGAATCTTCGTTCAGTAAGTTTGTATCGATTTGGCATTAGAATTAGCTTACAGAAATTCTGGAAAGTATTTTTGAGCTTGATGCCCTATCTTACTTCGTATCTTATTAAATTTTCAGTTCCTGAATCGCATTGGAATTGAATGCACTGATAATGAAATGGTATCTGTGAAGGATCAAACACTCTCGAATGAATGTGGGTGCTAATTTTATATCCTTTAACCACCATGGGAACAAAAATATTTTCCTTTTGGTGCAATGTCTCTTCTTCATGAATTGACCTGTAATCTAAGTTTTACTTTCTCTTTTTGTAGCTATTGATAAAATAGCAGGTTTTGCACTTAGTCATCATCTTAAGAACGCCAATGTCGATGCTTCTACTAGGGGAGCTAAACTTTTGCTTTCAAGTGAAAGGTTATTCTAATATTCATTCCTATATCTTCTTGAGGAATTTATATCTCATATTTGCTGAAGTTATTACCTTTGCTGCTAACTTGACAGCATTAAGAATGGTCTTGAAATGCTTCAGAGCATCCAAAATGAATCCAAAAGTACAAAGAAATCGCTCAAGGTCAATGCAAGAGTCCTCCTCGTCTCCCATTTTCGTATTAGAGTTGCAGTTTTCTTTCTATGTTTTTCATATGATGGAGTTTTGATTATGGAATCGTTGAATGCCTTTACCAGGATGTGGTTACTGAAAATGAATTTGAGAAGCGGCTTCTTGCTGATGTCATCCCTCCTAATGACATTGGGGTTACTTTTAGTGACATAGGAGCTTTAGAAACTGTCAAGGAAACATTGAAGGAATTAGTGATGCTTCCATTGCAAAGGCCAGAATTATTCTCTAAAGGACAGCTGACAAAGGTACAAGTGTCTCCTTCAAATATTGGAATTAGTGATGTATTTGGAGTTTACTCTGTCCTGTTAACCTAACATTTACTATTCCCTGGTTTTAGCCAATTTGTGAATATGAATTCTCATTAAACAGGAAAATATCTATAAAAGGCTTAATATTTTGCATCGAACTGAATTATTCAAACACTTTTAGATCCTAATGATGTTCTTTTGAAGCTTTATTTATCATTTGAGCAGCAGTATAATGTATTTTTATGATGGTATAAATTGAATTATATGCATATGAAATAAGTGAACTGTAAGCCCTTATTCAGTAATTTGTCTCCATGTATATATGGAGCAGTTCAGAAATACTCCAATCCAATGGGGTTGAATCAGATCATTAATTTTGGCAGATTTTCTCTGGCATTTGAAACTTTAGGACAACGATTTAAAAAAAAAATCAGAAAGGAGTTGAGCATATCACCTTGATGCATTTCATTCTTGAGAATAAAAAAGTATTGTGCAAGTTGAAATGACTCTGTTATGATAAAAAAAATCTCTTGGAATTCATTTTCTCACCTCGTGCTTGGTAACAAAAAAGCAATAACAGAAAACAAATTCTATTTTACTCAGGTTTAAAGAAGAATTGGGAGAATTGCCGAAATAAAGAAGAATTGGGGGAAAATTGTTTCTGCTTTTGAAAAAAAAAGAAGAAAACACTTTCCTATTTTACACACATTTTGTGTACCTCTTTTTTTCACACTTTTTGGGAGAGCCTTTTTGGCACGGCTCTGCAACACATACATGTACATCTCTTTTTACATCAATACAAGTGGGTGACTACCAACTGGAGTAGTCGCCTTTCCTTCTCTCAAAAAAAATATTTATGCTTTATTTTCCTAGACATAATAAAACATAGGAAATTTAAGTACTCAGAATTCATTTTCTTCCAAAGCTTCTTTAAGCAGAAGAAATGGATATTTTTCCTTTTCCACATGTTTGATATGTGGATCAGAATGCTGGTTTGCTGTTTGTAGCTTCCAACATGATGCACACATTGATACTATAAGCCTCAATTATGATGGTATTTGTACTTACTGAGATCTCTCCCTATCAGTTTTGTACTGAACTGCTGGCCCACTAATATTCTTGTTGGATATCCAACAGATTTTTCTTCCCCTTCTCACTCTTCTTTCCCGTGGTGTTGCCAGCATTTTTTTTATTGAAATTCTGCAAGCTCTTATTGAATTGCATGTATATCCTTTGGACTTAGTGTATTGCTTTTCTTTTTCCTTGGTGTCTTATTGTATTGACCTTTCACTCTTCTTTCTGAAATGTTGTAAAGTCTCTCACCTTTTTTATTGGAAAAAGTATCTTCTTCTTTCTTTTCTGATGGGACTACTCTTTGTTGCCAACGTAGTCGAGCATGTTGCTACGTGTCAGGGCACCATAGACAAATTTGTACTTCACCAATCAATTGCTGATACACTTTGCCAAGGGTATTAGATCCACTAGCGAATTCTTGGAGTTTGACTAATATAATCCTTCATCTAACTATAATCGAATTTTGTCATTGACAGACATACTGAGATGGCTTGCCATCATGGTCTTGGTTTATATTATTTATGCATACCTCTTTGTATCCTTTGACCTCCATGTCACATATCAATTTTTTCCTTAGTTTTTGCTAGCAACAAATGTTATTTCTCTGGCTTTACATTTGTTCTATTATAGAAATTCCAGGATGTCTGTTTAGTTATCACCTTGGGACTCTACTTTTATGCATGTGTTGTTGGTTTGGTTTAGACTATTTTGATATGATAATATTTTGAACCTAACATATGATCTTTTCATGCGTTAATATATCATCAGCCTTGCAAAGGAATACTGCTCTTTGGTCCTCCTGGCACTGGTAAAACTATGCTTGCGAAAGCGGTTGCGACAGAGGCTGGCGCAAATTTCATCAATATATCAATGTCGAGCATTAGTTCGAAGGTACTCCAATGTGTCAACAGAGCTCGTCTGCCTTTTCTCCTCTCTAACTTTGGCTTCCATCATATATAACCATACACCATAAACAGTGGTTTGGTGAAGGGGAGAAATATGTGAAGGCTGTGTTTTCTCTGGCAAGTAAAATTGCTCCCAGTGTTATTTTTGTGGATGAGGTGAGATAATTAAACTTCTTAACGATGTGTACCGTGTTCATGCCAATGTTTCTTTTTGTCTGACATTATTCCTTTATAGGTCGATAGCATGCTGGGCAGGCGTGAAAATCCAGGAGAACATGAAGCTATGCGCAAGATGAAAAATGAATTTATGGTAAATTGGGATGGACTACGGACGAAAGACGAAGAAAGGATTTTGGTTCTTGCTGCTACTAATCGGCCTTTTGACCTTGATGAGGCTGTAATTAGGAGGCTTCCGAGAAGGTAATATTTAGTAAGATTAAAAATTGTGCACAAGCATCGAATGACTTCCTATGAAAATTATCTTATGAAAATCCAATTTTCTACAATCTACAGATTGATGGTGAATTTACCAGATGCTTCTAATCGAGAGAAGATAATTAGGGTAATATTGGCTAAAGAAGCTTTGGCCCAGGATGTTGATTTGGAAGCAATAGCAAGTATGACTGACGGGTATTCAGGAAGTGATCTAAAGGTGTGCCTATTTGCTTCCTTTTGGCGTTACTATAAATCTGACAGCTTTAAATCAAGTTAATTGCAAACTAACCCTTTCAATTTTAGAATCTATGTGTCACTGCTGCACACTGCCCCATCAGAGAAATTTTGGAAAAGGAAAAGAAGGTTAGTAACTCTTGGATGACATACTTTCCTTGCTGTTGTGTTTTGGCCTCTTTTAAGTTTTTTAATGTTGTCCCAAAAGTGTAGCTTCTGTTTTTTCCCTGGTTATGAATTCAGCACATCACTATTAAACTGATAGTTATCATGATCTTTTCTTCTTATTCTTTATTATTTTGCCATAATGTATTCCGGACACCTGAAATATGTTGCTCCCAAGTTTCGTGAAAGACTAGCCACCTTCCTAAGTGCCTGAAAACTAGTGGCCTAACTAGAAGAAATGGCATCTGCAGACTATATAGTATGTTGCTCAAAGTGGGACCTCCAGTTGGCATCTGGTTCTGAATGCTGTGGATCTTTTGTTGGCTAATTCTCATTTTGCCTATATCATTGGCAATGCTCACTGGTATAAAAGAATATATCATGATTAATAAGTTGCTAAACCACTGGGTACACCAAGATCCTTACCCAAGAAGATGACATGTCTGTTGATTGATTGAGTGAGGATAGTTCTAAGACGGGGGTGACCTGTTGGAAAGTTCTCATGTTGCACACATTTGTTTCAATGAATGCTTATTAACAATTAACAATTCAAACAAATGCTCTCAAAGGAAATGTAGCATGTGAAATAAATCAATAATGTGACATCTTTTATACTTGTGATGCCTAGCAGTTGTAATATATCAATAATATTCTTCCTAAATCAGCGAGAGGCTTAATGCCTATGATTTAGTCTCTGTTAACATTTTGTATCTAGGAGGTAATGTTTTTATTTCATCCTCAGGAGAGAGCTTCAGCTTTAGCCGAAGGCAGACCTCTACCTGCTTTGCATAATAGTGAGCATGTTCGAGCTCTAAACATGGACGACTTTAAGTATGCGCATGAGCAGGTAAGTTCCAGTATCTGCACTGATTACTCTTCACACGCTGTGTTTGGTACATGAAGTTCGTCAGTTCTTTTGTGATTTTATAACTTACTGTTTTCTTAATATTCAGTTATTCAATTTATCTGTCATATGACTCGTATGCCTTGGTCTAATGTCATCAGTAGGTAGAGTTTTTACTTTTAGTCATAGTGTCATACTATTCCTCAAGTTAGTGTTAATATCCTTCTTGGCACTTGATGTAGGTTTGCGCTAGTGTGTCGTCGGAATCCACAAATATGAATGAACTTCTCCAGTGGAATGAGCTCTATGGGGAGGGTGGATCAAGAAAGAAAAAATCACTCAGCTACTTCATGTAGTAGCAACAACATTCATTTTGTACAGCTCCAACTTTAAAAGCCTATCTACAAGATGCAAGAGCGTGACTTGAGCATGGAGGTCGATGTTCCTTTTTCCGGGCCCCCTTCTGTATGTAACATATGCATTGCGGTAGTAATTTTAAGTTATATGACTATTTTCCCCATCAGAACTAGCATGTTATGCCAAGTCAAGTCTGTTTCACCAAAGTATGCTTTGAAGGGATAAGCTATTTTGTAAATATTGCAAGTCCCTGAATGCTAAATAAGCATTCAAGACAAGGCCTCTTGTACTGGAATTGGGTTCTTTCACCAGGATTTCTCAGTTCCACATAATATGTAGTAAAATTTCTATTCTGCAATTTGCAGATATTTGGTTCCATCTTATCAGATTGAATTATTAAATGGTCTCTCTCTCTCTCTCTCTCTCTCTCTCTCTCTCTCTCTCTCTCTCTCTCTCTCTCTCTCTCTCTCATGTTTTTGCTTTAGTCAATGATGTTCCAGCCTGCTTAAAGCTTCCAAAGACCAAAACTTCCCTCTTTGATGGACAGATCAGCTGCCAGGAATAGACAGTTAAGTTTTGGATTTCCCGAAGATGGAAAACAAAATCAAAAGAGAAAGGAGTTCGTAATTACTTGATACCGAGCTGTCACTTTCTCGCGAGAATCTATGTACACATGAAGCTGCAAATTGAAATGTCAGTGACATGATGTTAAATAGTTTGCGACAAAATATCAGTCACTGACCTTTTGAGGAATCAGTCATCTCGGCCTTCCCTCTGTGCAGGAATAAGAAGATCTGAAGTTGACTTCAGTTTCCTCCGGAAAATATATGCAACATGACAGATATGCTTCAAGATAAAGCACCGACATCCCTGAGGATCTTTATCACTGAAAGCTTGGACGCATATGGCAAGCACACTCGCTATCGCTAGTCCATGGACAACATCTTCTAAGAAGCGCCTTCGACTACTTCCTCTATAATTGATATGTCTTGACTAAATTCTTTGTATTTCATATTCTTTATAATAAATCAAACATGATAATCAATTTTATATATTTTCTCTAATTACGACTAAGCATATATTTCAATGTCTAGATGAATAATAATCATCAAACAAGATTTTCTATATCAAGAGCACTGAAATAGCATGTAATTGATCAAATAGTAATTAGAAAGGACAACGTCGGAACTCCTAAATCATCCTTTAAGGGTTTCATGGCTCGTAATGGTTCCTTCACGGTTGTGAACACCAAGTTCACGAGTGTGAATAGACCTTCACGACCGCTACAGAAAGGTCGTGTTCCATTCCATCTCACAACCCATGAAGCCAACTTCACGATCGTGAACTCACATGTTCACGGACATGAAGGCTAACTCACGGCTGCTACATAAGACATAAACTTCTTCTTGACATTCACGACTCGTGAAATCCTATTTACGGCCACTACAGGGAGATGTCAATTTTCCTCGTGCTTACTTCACGGGCATGAAGTCATCTTCATGGGTGCAAATTCAAAAGTTCACGAATGTGACAGATGAGCTATAGAGAAGGCGACTTCCTTACATTGACTTCATGCCTCGTGAAATCCCATCATGGGCGTGACAAGCCTATTGATGACCGTCAAGTCATGGCCTTGAAAGGTGCCTTGGTATCCTAACTCTCAATTTCTACCAGATTTCGTTCAGAACTTCATTAATTTCACACAAATGATTCAATTTCATCATAGGAAATTTCTATGTTATCGCGTTTATAACGTGCTTAATTGGGCATTAAAACAAAAAATCTGTGAGCATCTGAACTAGGGTTCATAGCCTTCATTTTAGGGTTTAGTTCATCTCATTCATAAATCTAGGATTCCATAATATGAAGAAATCATAAAAAAAGATTGTATAAGAAACTCAATAATACGATAGAAATATGGCATTCATCATATGATTTATGGTATACCAATTTCATAAGATAGAAATCACAACATTCATCATTCATGCAACAATTCCAACATGTTATCCATTATATTTTATTTTCTAAGAACCAAATATTCTTATACTCCTCAAATTCATATAATGAGGTACGAAAAGGAGGGAATGAATCCTCTTTATATATCAAAATGATTAATAAAAAATGAAAAAAAGAGAAAAAAATATAATAAAATAAAAAGATAAAAAAGTATATAAAATATTAAAAGAAAATTTGAAAAATATATAAAACTTTAACGGACCTAACCATACCTTTTTTTGTTTCAGGTTTCTCCCTTATACAAGTTGATCACCAATTGAATAATGTACATGGGGCACAAATAACAATCATACTTCTCAAGGTAATATGTACTCTCAATAGATCAAAATTTATAAAAAAATCAATATATACTTGACTGAAAATTGCAATTAAATGCTTGTAACATGTTTTTTCTCACCTGCACCATATTTTGGCAATTGTATTTTTGAAAACCCTAATGATGCTCGAGAATCAATGCTATGGTAGAGAAAATCATAGACTCAAATATAGATAAATTCTAATTTGGACGATAATGTCCTCTATCACACACTGATTTTCAATCATTGTCGAGGACATTCAAAGTTAAGCGTGTGCAGAAAAAAAGATGATCCTATATTAAATGTGTATATTTTACTCATCTATAAACAAGGTACATATTAGCATCTATATTTTTTATAACAATACATATTAGCATTGTTAATATTGTAATAAAGTTGAAAAAGCTTCTAATAATAAAGATAATTTTTTGAACAGTTTTATTGAATAAAAAAGAGAATGTTGCTCATTTTGTCAGCAATGAGATAAATAAATTGTATGACATGCATATCAATAACGCATGAACATTAACTTATTACCCATTAAGTAAATAACATAATGAGTGTTCTCCTATTTATTTCGACAACCAACTCTTTCAAGAAAGTTGTACCATAATTTAACAAAGTATATTTTTAGCCCACACAAACAAGAGTATATATTAGCATATATCTTTCGATAATAATACATAATACCGTTTTATATCCATCCTGTTTAGATGGATATTAATTTCACTGATAAAGTTGAAAATACTTTTTATAATAAAATTATTTTCTAGTATTTTTGCTAAATAAAAAAGAGAATGTTCGTTTTATAAGTTGTATAAAGCAAATCAATGCACAAGCACTAAATTATTGCCCATTAAGCGAACACTATAATTATTTTCTTTTATCTTTTACACCTGCCTTGCAAACTTGTACCATAATTTAACTAAGAGAGAAAATGAGGATGCATAAATTAATGACACCTTACACTGCACCCATCATTAATTTTAAATTAATGAACAAATTTGATCCAATTAAAATGAGGAGATAATTAAATCTTATTATTGATTTAAAATTAATGATGTGTTTCATGAGGTGCAGTGCAAAGTGTCAGACCCCCTTATTTTAATTAATATAATATGTTAATGTTGTTAATAAATATAACTTTTGTTATTTTTATTGAATAAAAAAGAGAATACTCCTCATTTTGTAAGTTATATAATGCATATCATAGAGGTGAATTTTTCTATGTGCTCATGTTGTGTTGAAAATTGTATCAATCTGGCCCGACATGACTCGACATGACCCGACACGAATTTGATTATGCTCGGCCATGGCGAGCAAGCACAATTTTATTATTATTTTCTTCAAAATTTTCTTCTGTTAATATTTTAATAATAATATAATTACCATATAATAATAATAATATATTAATATAACATTAAGTAATCAAGTATACAAGTTCATATATTCTTATAATACATAAGTATATTAAATATCCTTTTACTATCATTTATAATTATATATATAAAAATGAAATGAAAAAAATTGTGCCGAGCCCCATGTCATGCACACATTGACTCAGTATTGTAAGACTCGGATCGGTCAGACCGTTATCCGGCCCTTAAAATGGGTCATGGGTCACTGTTGAACCGGAGAGGCTTTTGAACCGGTTTGGACCGGTCAAACTCGGTCAAAACTCGGATTCGATCGGCCAAACCGGTGGTTTTAGTTGAACCGGGTGCATAATTTTTTTTTTCAAAAATCCTGAAAAAACTTGATACTCTAAATTGGATGCATATTATTCATTCATTAAATTTGTGTAATTGATTAAATGCTAGAGTAACTAATTATATTATTTTGAATCAAATATTACTTTCTTAGGTTTCATTATGTATTTAGTTTAATTTATGTTACTTTATAAAATTGATCAAAATTTGATCATTGAATATATTGTTATGTATCATATATATCATTTTTAATTTTTTGTTAACACGAAACATAAATTTTAGTAATTAATATATTATGAACTTATGAATTAAGATAAAAAATGGCATGTGTTGTAACTTATATGACATCTTGTAGTTTAATTTTAACACATTAATTATTTTAAATATATTTATTGTCAACCGATTCGATCATCCGGTTCAAACGGTCCGACCGGTCTGACCTGACCCGATGAGCTATTTGGGTCGACGTCCGATCTGGGTTTTACAACATTGCATTGACTAAATGTTATTCATATTTCATTTGACACCTGCCTTATTGAACAAACTTGCACCATAATTTATTAGTTAATGAATTAAATTTGATGAAAATATCAAAATACTAAGTTATTGTTGTCCTCGAAGTTATTAATCAAGGATAAGTCATGTCAACATAAAAAATATTTCTTAAATTTATATTTGTAAATTTTATATAATAATTCATTGCTGAAAAAAAAAAGAAAAGAAAGAAAAAAAATCATAATTATTATCATGGGAAGCTACAAGACATTCTTATTTAAGCTACTCGGATTTCAAATTATGTTTTCTTTTGTTGAAATCCGAATAGCAAAGTGGAGTGGCGCCAATGACACTTCACTCTTCCTTCTCCCTCCTCCTCCGCCGCTTCTCCTCTTCCACCGCCACTTCCTCCTCGACCGCCGCCGCCACCGCCGCCGCTGCTGCCGCCGATCGAGTGGCGCCCATGTCACTCCACCCTTCCTTCTCCCTCCTCCTTCGCCGCCTCTCCTCTTCCACCGCCACTTCCTCCTCGACCGCTGCCGCCGCCGCCGCCGCCGCCGATCTATGGAAACTCCTCCTCCATTCCGATTCATCCTCCGGCCAACACCTCGAGCGCGTTCTCTCTACATCCAACGCCGTCCTCACCCCTTCTCTTGTTCATTCCGTCCTCCGTCTGTCCTCCTCCTCCAGCGACCCTTCCCACCTCCCCCTCGCCCTCCGCTTCTTCGTCTGGTCAGCACTCCGTCCTCGCCAATGGAAACCCTCGGCCGCCGCCTACGCCGCCGTCTCTGAACTACTGTGCCTCCATCGCCGACCCGACTCCCTCTCCCGAGTCCTCGACTCCTACCTCGCCGACGCCGTCCCCGTCTCCCTTGGCACTTTCAAGGTTCTGCTCTCCCTGTGCCGCCACGCCGCACTCCCCGATGAGGCCCTCTCCCTCCTTCGCCGCATGCCCGAGTTTGGCTGCCTCCCCGACACCGCGTCCTATAACGTTGTCATCCGTCTCCTCGCTGATCTGCGCCGCGAAGACGGCAGCATTGTAGCCGCCCTTCTGGAGGAGATGGCGGATGCTGGGCTGAGTCCTGACGTGGCCACTTACGTTGCAGTTGTCCGGTCGCTGTCGGCCGCCGGCAGCATCGACTCCGCCCGCGGGCTCGTGGAGCGGATGCGGACGAGTGGTTGCATTCCAAACGTGGTCGTCTATTCGGCCTTAATCGACGGGGCTTGCAATTCTGGTCACATCGACGCAGCGATGGAGGTCCTCGAGGAGATGGAGCGTGGGGTGGACGAGGGGTGTGCGCCCAATGTGGTGACCTACACCTGTTTGATCAAATGCCTGAGTAACAAGGGCCGCCTGGAAGAAGCATTGGGAATCTTGGATAGGATGGGGAGAAGGGGTTGCCTCCCTAACCATGTCACGTTACGAACCCTCGTGGAAGGCTTCTGCAAAGGAGGGCGTGTCCAGGGGGCGTACGAGCTGGTCGAGAAGGTTGTACAGGAGGGTAGTGTCTCGAGCAGTGACTGCTACAGTCTGCTTGTTGTGTGCCTGCTGAAGGTTGGGAACCTAGTTCGAGCAGAAGAAGTCTTCAGGATGATTTTGGAGAAGGGCATCAGACCAAGCGGATTAGCAGTCAATGCTTTGATGAGGGAATTGTGCAGAAGAAGAAAATTCCTGGACGTCTACAGGTTGCAGATGGAGATGGAGGCTAAAGGATTGGCGTGCATTGATTCGGACGTCTACTGTCAGCTTCTATCAGGCTTTTGTGGAGAGGGTCACTTCCTCGAGGCAGCAATTGTTGCGGAAAAAATTGTCGAGAGAGAGATTACATTGCCAGATGACTGCATCAATGGCATTGTCGAGGCCCTGAACAAGTTCAGCAAACAAGACTTGGCATCACAAATAATGACGATGAAGCAGCTGCTTGCAAGCACAAGTTAATGTTCTATTCTTAGTGAGTAAGTCCTATATGTTGCTTTTTGTTCCAATAACTGCAAAATTCTTGTATTAAAATTGGTCTTACTTTTAGTTGTGCACATTTCGATCAATTTTAGTTGTGCACTCAAGAGGTAGAAATATAAGGAAGCATGACAGAAAAAAAAAAGAATGACAAGTTATGCAATAATACCGGCTAAATGATTTGAGATTCTGTAAGAACATCCTTTTTGCAGTTTGAATTGTCACCATGCAACATGCAATGTTTTTAAAATCCTAATTAATGGAAGCAATTGGGATATTCCTCCTTATGGAGAAAAGAATCTTGCTTGGCAGTGAAGTTCTATAGTGAACTCCAACTAGCTTGGGACCTATTTGCTCAAGAAGAGGTTATAGTCCAAAAGAAAGTATTACATTGCTACACACAGTCATATCAGGTTGACATTGTGTAATTAGGAAAACTGTTGAGTTTATCTATCATGACTTAGGACCGAGACTGAGTCGATGATCGTGATGATTATATCACAAATTCTTACATGAGATAATTCTTGCTGTTCTAACACAATCCTTCTCTTGCATGCTTCACATCTTAGTACAATCTAACTAAAATTAGGAACTGAAGATAGGAGTTTAATTGACTTCTTATTTAACTTCAATAGTATGTCTATGAATTCATAAATATTAGCGCACAGCCATACTGTCATACTCTGGAATATACTTGTATATATTTGCCCATGAAATTATTTCATTTTCTTGCTTATGAAGAGGGATACTCTATCTTCTGTGGCAATACCGAAAGCGCGATTGCTTAATATAATGGTTGAACGTTTTACATAACGTGAGCAAATAAGTGAACTGTATCACAAATTCGTAGTTTTTGTTGATTGATCATAGTTTTGAGGAATATCATGCTTTATATCTACAAATTATTCCACTGAGTTCTCAACAACAATTTCATTTTAATTGGAGCTTGATTCCGAGGATACTTTCATAAAATATTAGCGCACAGCCATACTGTCACACTCTGGAATATACTTGTATATATTTGCCCATGAAATTATTTCATTTTCTTGCTTATGAAGAGGGATACTCTATCTTCTGTGGCAATACCGAAAGCGCGATTGCTTAATATAATGGTTGAACGTTTTACATAACGTGAGCAAATAAGTGAACTGTATCACAAATTCGTAGTTTTTGTTGATTGATCATAGTTTTGAGGAATATCATGCTTTATATCTACAAATTATTCCACTGAGTTCTCAACAACAATTTCATTTTAATTGGAGCTTGATTCCGAGGATACCTTTTTCTGTCGCTTGCATGATCAGTTGTTCTTGCATAATCATTAGTTTTGCATTCGGAAAGTCATTCAGGAGTGGTACAATTCCTGTATCCATGGCATTGTCGTAGTTGAACTGCAGGAACTAGCTGGAGATATTCTCAATCTCCCTGACCCAGAGAAGCTGGGGTATAACTGAATTTGTGCACAAACTTCTTGTATAGACTATTTATTTAGTGTGGTAATAGGGTGGAATACAATCCAGAGACTATGTGAGCATCAAGTTTGAGAGCAAGAACTAAAATTTATCTTTATGAATGTTTGTTGTGAATATGCATGCGGAAGATAAGTATATTCCTATATTTTTAATATTTGGGAAAAGGCTGGGCATATTATACAACTAGAATTGTGAATTTGTGAGGTCATGTAAAGTTGTAAATTTCAAATGATCCGTGTGACAATGTTACAGTTTATGCTAATAAGATTTCTCTATGAACATGTGGATATTTGATTCTGCACTCTATTTGTGATATCTGTGCCTACTAATGGCTAAAGAATTACCAACCAACCTTAGCGGGTTGAAAGAGATTACAAGTTGAACTCGAAAGTGTTATTAATTGAGAGGGATATTTATCTTTAATGCCACTAAGTATTTGTAATCATGGAGTAATATTTTATCAAGATTAAATGAAAAAAAAACGTCCAAAGAGCTATAATATTCGTAATCAATCCCAGATAATGCCCATCCTTCTCTTTTTAAGAAAAAAGAAGGGTATTACAATCACTGAATTTTGAACCGACACTAGAGAGATGCCATGAAAATGTCTTTCCTTCGCGGGAGGTCAAGCAAAATAAGCTTCCAATGAAAATATTTTAAACAAAAACAACTTAAAAACCTTTCACCAAATATTTATTGATCCATTAAAAGACAAGTCATGCTTTTCGAAAGCAACATAAAGAAAACGCAATGCAGTCTTAGTAGGATGAGGGGTGATTTTTTTTTTTCGTACAATGCTCTCTCTCTCTCTCTCTCTCTCTCTCTCTCTCTCTCTCTCTCCGACATAAGCATCATCATGAACAGAAAAATTTTGCCAAGTGTAGCTCCGTCCATGAACAGCAAACTGTCAAAACAATGTTATTAAATTTGCCGCAAGGCATGCGGCATTGAAGAGGAACATACAAAGACTGAAGGTGTCATTGCAACTAAACTGAATCACAAACAATCTTATATTTGTAAACATTTGTAGACTCCAATGAACATTTAAACACCAAAAAGGGAATGATTCTCTAGTCGTATTTCTTAAGGACCTTGAAAAATCTGTAGCTGGAACCACAGATTTGTTTGTAACAATGAAAGGAAAGCTTGGTTCCCTGCAAGCCGGTATTATCATCATTTGCTCCCATACACAAATGGACAACTGCAAAGAGAAGGTTAACTTGGCTCATCTCATTTCCTATAGTTTATTTTGCAAAGTTGGGTTTCTATAGATGGTTTGTGGTTAATTAATGTTGTATTTTGCAGTCAAATCCTGGCGGTCTCCTTTTTACAAAATTTGGATGCAACAAGACAGCACTTTTTGACTTTGCTTTCCTGGTGTATAGTACTTCTTACTTAATTTAAGTTACTATCATTCATTTGCAGTTTGCATGTTTCAAATATTTGAATCTAGTATCAACGTTTGATACATGATATGGGTTATTAGGACATGGATATTTGATTTCAGACTTGTAGTTGTTCCTTTTTTATAACTATGGTTGCCTCAAATGGAGCACCTGGGATTTTCATAAACTTCATTTCTAATACCACTAAAGAGTTTTTCCTTAATGCGGTGGAATGTTTATCTTTCAATCTAAAAGCTAGATTGAATTCATTTTGTTTTAGTTGAAACGTTATTAGCATTTGTATTACTTGATATGGTTTTCTTGTGTTCTTTGTTCTTCTATCCTAATTGATCATATTATACTAGGGGAAATGATAATTTTCTGCTAATTAAGATAACTAATTTTCATGATTTGTCTCTCCAATTATAGTTTCTGTAAGATACAGGTCCCAACTTGATTTTAACTACATCTTTTATGATTTTTTATTAACTCAAATTTGACATCTTGTTCTTTTATATTGCATTTTGGATATTGTTTGAATGTTCTGAAAAGGGCTAGGCTTTGTTTTAGGCATATCTGGTTAGAAATTAGAAAATCACAAGCATGAACAAAACAAGTTTTTTTATCCTTAGGTATTAATATGAAACTGTACACAAATATATGCAAGAATGAGGTATGCGTATCTCATGTATATTATCCAGTCAGAGTTATTTTTCTCCTAAAAAAAGTTCAAATTATTTTCCTTTTATTCATATCCTATTGGGTGTGGGGGTAATAATAAATTATTTTAGTGAATTCAATTAAATTAGGCTTGGTATTGTAAAGGGTCAAACCATATATATATGCTGATTACGAGGAGGAAAGCAACTGGATAATGAGATTTTTTTTCTTTTTTTCCTGAAGAAAGTTGGCTACCTTGTTAAATGTCAACTTGTCTTGAGATTTCACGAGCATTTTCTTAAGGTTACTTCCAATTTAGGATAAGCCTATTAATTCAGAGCACTGGGTTGTTGTTTTTCTTGTGTAAGGGTATCGCCAACCATATCAAGGTGTTATCTGAGTTCGCTGCTTAATTTCATGGTTAAAAATATTCTTAAGGTATCAATGTGTTAAAAATCTACCATGAATTATTTTTGTGAGTTAAAAGAGCAACTCGCTAGAATGTAATTCATGTTTCCTATTTGATTAGTCTTTTAAATAATTACTATGTACAATCATGAATTCTAATTTGACTATATGTGGTATAATATTCCTCATGTTTTCTCAAAAACGTTGACTATCTCTGGTGATGCAGGAGAGCTTTGGTACGTTGCATGATAGGGGTAAGGACTCTTCAGAGTCAACGAGGCAACTGGCAAAACTTTTTCCAAATAAAATCACTATCCAACCACCTCAGGTATGGCAATCGCTCATATAAATTTCATAGCTAAATTTTGAGGTTTTATTATAAGTGTTGGTCTGTTAATATATCTTTTTTTCCGTCGAGATTTATAATTGTACCCTGGTTTTTTTACAAGCTCAAATTTGGATATGAAACACCTTTTAGATTAAATGGTTTGTAGATAAATTAGATTTTATTTGGTTGTAAGAGAATGGAAGAGAAAAAGGGTAAGGGAAAGATGCTTTGTTGGGTGGGTGGGGGGATTAGGGTATTCGGGTAATGGAAATGGTGAAAGAAGGTGTAGATGGAAAGAGAAGGATTTGAATGGGCAAAAGAAAACCTCTTTCTCCAACATGAGCTAAATGATTTGATGTGGACAATTAACAAAGCTTTGGAACAGAGATTTGACAGCACATGCAATTGCAAACAAAAAAAGTGATGTATGCAATTAGTAATAAATTAAAAGCCTTCTTTCTCAAGAAAAAAGGTCATGTTTAATTGTTAATTTTGGCGAAGATCATTATGTATATTTTTATTATTACGTACTATTCTTATTATTATTTTGTGGAAAATGTAACTTCTAAAATTTCAGGAGGAATCCCAACTTTTTGAATGGAAGCAGAAGTTTGACCATGATGTTGAAACTCTTAAATCCAAATCTAATGCTATGAATCTTCGTTCAGTAAGTTTGTATCGATTTTTTAGAATTATCTTACAGAAATTATGGAAATTATTTTGAGCTTGATGCCCTATCTTACTTGGTATCTTATTAAATTTTTAGTTCCTGAATCACATTGGAATTGAATGCAGTGATCATGAAATGGTATCTGTGAAGGATCAAACACTCTCAAATGAATGTGGGTGCTAATTTTGTATACTTTAACTACCATGGAGACAAATATTTTCCTTTTGGTGCAATGTCTCTTCTTCATGACTTGACCTGTAATCTAACTTATATTTCTCTTTTATTGCAGCTATTGATAAAATAGCAGTTTTTGCACTTAGTAACATTCTTAAGAACACCAATGTCGATGCTTCTACTAGGGGAGCTAAACTTTTGCTATCAAGTGAAAGGTTGTCCTAATACTCGTATATTCTTGAGGAGTTTATATCTCATATTTGCTGAAGTTATTACCATCTTAATATCATTGCTGCTAACTTGACAGCATTAAGAATGGTCTTGAAATGCTTCAGAGCATCCAAAATGAATCCAAAAGTACAAAGAAATCACTCAAGGTCAATGCAAGAGTCCTCTTCATCTCCTATCTTCGTATTAGAGTTGCAGTTTTCTTTCTATTTTTTTCATATGATGGAGTTTTGATTATGGATCTTTGAATGCCTTTACCAGGATGTCGTTACTGAAAATGAATTTGAGAAGCGGCTTCTTGCTGATGTCTTTTTTTGAGGGAGGAGAGGATGACTACAATGTTGGTAGTCGTCCGTTTGTATTGAAACCAAAATAATATATGTACATGTGTGTTAAAGCAGGAAAAACAGAAAAATGGAAAGCCAACTACAGTAATGCTTTCCCAAAAAATCCCTTAGGACTATCCCGGACCCCACTCCCTCATAAGAAAGGAGATGTGGTGTACAATATTCTCAGCATAGCATCTCTCCCCCCTCCCCCCCAAAAATTGTGTGATTGCGCTGCAGCCAAATCGCCCATGCCGTAGCCATGGAACCAGCCCAAATCCGCTGCCATCCCGCGTTTGGCTGTGTGCACAGCTCCCGTAAGGAGGCCCACAACTCCTGAACCCCTGCAGCATTGACTCCATCAAGTCCTACGCGTCGCCAGGTCTTCTTGCTGATGTCATCCCCCCTAATGACATTGGGGTAATTTTTAGTGACATAGGAGCTTTAGAAAGTGTCAAGAACACATCGAAAGAATTAGTGATGCTTCCATTGCAAAGGCCAGAATTATTCTCTAAAGGACAGCTGACGAGAAGGTATACGTGTCTCCTTCAAATATTGGAATTAGTGATGTATTTGGAGTTTACTCTGTCCTGTTAGCCTAACATTTATTATTCCCTGATTTTAGCCAATTTGTGAATATGAATGCTCATTAAACAGGAAAATAACTGTAAAAGGGCTTAGTATTTTGCATGAACTGAATTATTCAAACATTTTTGGATCCTAATGATGTTCTTTTGAAGCTTTATAATTTG
Organism: Pontederia paniculata; assembly: GCA_001647135.1. Taxonomy (NCBI): domain Eukaryota; kingdom Viridiplantae; phylum Streptophyta; class Magnoliopsida; order Commelinales; family Pontederiaceae; genus Pontederia; species Pontederia paniculata. The sequence goes on along the minus strand of LTAE01002049.1, from coordinate 42,587 downwards.
AGCAGCCGTATAATGTATTTTTATGATGGTATAAAGTGAATTATATGCATATGCAATAAGTGAACTGCAAACCCTTGTTCAGTAATTTGTCTCCATGCATATATGGAGCAGTTCAAGAAATACTCCAATCCAATGGAGTTGAATCAGACCATCAATTTTGGCAGACGTTCTCTGGCATTTGAAACTTTTAGGACAATTATTTACAAAAAAAAATTAGAAAGATATCTATATAAGATTTATGGTTATACCGGTCACAGTGTGAAGTTATGTATTGTATGAAACATGATTCAGCAAATTTTAGTTAATGATTGTCACTATTCCTTATTCTATATAGCATTACTTTGAAACGATGGTTTATATGCATGCCATAATGGTCGTATAGTGGCTTATATTTCACACTCATCCTTGGCCTATATATTTTTTGAGATTGCCTTGGCCCATATATATTCAAGGAATTGAGCATATCATCTTGATGCATTTCATTCTTTAGAATAAAACAGTATTGTGCAAGTTGAAATAACTCTGTTATGTTGAAAATAAATTTTTGGAATTCATTTTCTCACCTCGTGTTTGGTAACAGAAAAGCAATAACATAAAGCAAATTCTGGTTTACTCAGGTTTAAAGAAGAACTTGGAGAATTACTGAAAAAAGAAGAATTGGGGGAAAGTTGTTTCCGCTTTTGAAAAAAAAGAGAACTGTTTCCTATTTTACACACATTTTACAAAAGAAATCATTAATTTATGTTTATCTTTTATTTCCCTAGACATAATAAAACATAGGAAATTAAACTACTTAAAATTCATTTTCTTCCAAAACTTACTTTAGGCAGAAGAACTTGATATTTTTCTTTCTCCACATGTTTGATATGTTGATCAGCATGCTGGTGTGCTGTTTTATAGCTTCCAACATGATGCACACGTTGTTATTATAAGCCTCAACTACTATGGTATTTGTACTTACCGAGATCTCTCCTTGTCAGTTTTGCACTGAACTACTGGCCCACTAATATTCTCGATGGATATATCCAACAGACTTTTCTTCCCCTTCTCATTCTTCTTTCCCATGGTGTTGCCAGCATTTTTTTATTGAAATTCTGCAAGCTCTTATTGAATTGCATGTATTTTCTTTGGACTTTTTGTATTGCTTTTCTTTTTCCTTGGTGTATGAAATGACTCTGACCTTTCATTTGTTAGGTAAAGTCTCTCACCTTTTTTATTGGAAAAAGTATCTTCTTTTTTTCCTTTTTCTGATGGCACAACTCTTTTTGTTGCCAACATAGACAAGCATGTTGGTAGGTGTTAGGGCACCATATACCAACTTGTACTTCACCAGTCAATTGCTGATACACTTTGCCGAGGGTATTAGATCCACTAGCGAATTCTTGGAATTCGACTAATATAATCGAATTTTGTCATTGACAGACATACTAAGATGGCTTACCAACATGGTGTTGGCTTATGTTATTTATGCATTGCTTCTTTGTATCCTTTCACCTCCATGCCACAACATCAATTTTTTTTCCTTAGTTTTTTGCTAGCAAACACATGCTATTTCTCTGGCTTTACATTTGTTCTACTATAGAAATTCCAGGATGTATGTTTAGTTAGTTGTAATCACCTTGGGACTCTACTTTATGTATGTGTTTTGGTTTGATTTAGACTATTTTGTTCTGATAATATTTTGAGTCTAGCATATGATTTTGTCATGTGTTAACATATCATCAGCCTTGCAAAGGAATACTGCTCTTTGGTCCTCCTGGCACTGGTAAAACTATGCTTGCGAAAGCGGTTGCGACGGAGGCTGGCGCAAATTTCATCAATATATCAATGTCGAGCATTGATCTATTAGCGAATAATATACCTAAAAATTTGGTTACTGATAGAGCGCAATTGCGTCGTATGATCCATGTAGCCGACCTCACCTAGTGGGATAAGACTTTGTTGTTATTGTTGTATATCAATGTCGAGCATTAGTTCGAAGGTACTCCAATGTCTCAACAGAGATAGTCTGCCTTTTCTCCTCTCTAACTTTGGCTTCCATTATATATAACCATACATACACTGTAAACAGTGGTTTAGTGAAGGGGAGAAATATGTGAAGGCTGTGTTTTTCTCTGGAAAGTAGAATTACTCCCAGTGTTATTTTCATGGATGAGGTGAGATAATTAAGCTTCTTAGAGATGTGCATTGTCTTTTCATGCCAATGTTTCTTTTTGTCTGACATTATCTTTTATAGGTCGATAGCATGCTGGGCAGGCATGAAAATCCAGGAGAACATGAAGCTATGCGCAAGATGAAAAATGAATTTATGGTGAACTGGGATGGACTGCGGATGAAACACGAAGAAAGGATTTTGGTTCTTGCTGCTACTAATCGGCCTTTTGACCTTGATGAGGCTGTAATAAGGAGGCTTCCGAAAAGGTAATGTTTTGTAAGACTAAAAATTATGCACAAGCATGGAATGACTTCCTATGAAAATTATCTTATGAAAATCCAATTTTCTTCAATCTGCAGATTAATGGTTAATTTACCAGATGCTTCAAATCGAGAGAAGATAACTAGGGTGATATTGGCTAAAGAAGCTTTGGCCCAAGATGTTGATTTGGAAGCAATAGCAAGTATGACTGACGGGTGTGCCTATTTGCTTCCTTTTTGTGTTATTATAAATGTGACAGCTTTAAATCAAGTTGATTGCAAACTAACCTTTTCAATTTTAGAATCTGTGTCACTGCTGCACACTTCCCCATCAGAGAAATTCTGGAAAAGGAAAAGAAGGTTAGTAACTCGTGGATGGCATACTTTCCTTGCTGTTGTGTATTGGCCTCTTTTAATTTTTTAATGTTGTCCCAAAAGTGTAGCTTTTGTTTTTCCCTGGTTATGAATTCAGCACATCACTAATAAACTGATAGTTCTCATGATCTTTTCTTCTTATTCTTTATTATTTTGCTATAACCTATTCCGGAGACCTGAAATATATTGCTCCGAAGGTGCGAGGAAGACTAGCCACCTGAAAACTAGCAGCCTAACTAGAAGAAATGACATCTGCCAACTGTAAAGTATGTTGCTCGAAATGGGATCTCCAGTTGGCATCTTCCAAATCCTGTGGATATCTTGTTGGCCAATGCTCGTTGTGCCTATATCATTGGCAATGCTCATTGGTATAAAATAATATATCATGAATAATAAGTTGCTAAACCACTGGGTACATCAAGATCCTTACCCAAGAAGATGACATGTCCGTTGAGTGCTTGGGGTGAGGATAGTACTAAGATGGGGGTGACCTGTTGGAAAGTTCTCATGTTGCACACATTTGTTTCAATGAATGCTTATTAACAATTAACAATTCAAATCAATGCTGTCAAAGGAAATGCAGCACTAACCTAGTAGTCATCCTTCCTTTTCTCAAAAAAAAAAAGGAAATGCAGCATGTGAAATATCTCAAGAATTTGACATCTTTATACTCGCGATGCCTAGCAGTTGTAATATATTAATAATATTCTTCCTAAATTAACAGAGGCTTAATGTCTATGATTTAGTCCTTGTTAACATTTTGTATGTAGGAGGTAATGTTTTTGTTTCATCCTCAGGAGAGAGCTTCAGCTTTAGCAGATGGCAGACCTCTACCTGCTTTGCATTATAATGAGGATGTTTGAGCTCTAAATATGGATGACTTTAAGTATGCGTACGAGCAGGTAAGTTCCAGTTTGATTACTCTTCACATGTGGTGTTTGGTACATGAAGTTCGTTCAGTTCTTTTGTGATTTTATAATTTATTCTGTTTTCTTAATATTCAGTTATTCAATTTCTGTGTCATATCCTTTGTCTAATGCCATCAGTAGGTAGAGTTTTTGTTTTTAGTGATACCATTCATTAAGTTAGTGCTAATCTCCTTCTTGGCACTTGATGTATGTTTGTGCTAGTGTGTCCGAATCCACAAATATGAATGAACTTCTCCAATGGAATGAGCTCTATGAGGGTGGATCAAAAAAAAAAAAAAAGAGGCACTCAGCTTCTTCATGTAGTAGCAGCAACATTCATTTTGTACAACTCCAACGTTTTTTTGAGAGAGAGAAAAAGAGACTACACCAGTTGGTAGTCACCCGTTTGTATTGATGTAAAAAGAGATGTACAAGATTCAAGAGCGCGACTCACACGTGCCACCTTCTGTATGTAACATATGCGTTGCGGCAGTAATCTTAAGTCATATGGCTATTTTCCCCATCAGAACTAACATGTTATGCTGAGTCAAGTATGTTTCACCAAAGTGTGCTTTGAAGGGATAAGCTCTATTGTAAATATTGCAAGTCCCCTGAATGCTAAATAAGCATTCAAGACAAGACCTCTTTTACTGGAATTGGGTTCTTTCACCAGGATTTCTCAATTCCACATAATATGTAGTAAAATTTCTATTCTGCAATTTGCAGATATTTGGGACCATCTTATCAGATTGAATTATTAAATGGTCTCTCTCTCTCTCTCTCTCTCTCTCTCTCTCTTACGTTGTCAGTTGCAGTGTTATGCTTTTGGTTGAGTATGTGCTTATAGAACATAATAAAATGTACAGAAGCTCGCTATCAATTGAATTGACCATTCGTTATGATCAGTCATCATTTGCAATACGCTTATCGTTTTAATTTACAGATTGGCATATAAAAGTGTTTATTGAGGTTTCAATGATCTTGATTTGATGCATACGCCTACCTACCATGGAGAAAGGCAATATTCATCCCTTGAATCTACCCAAAACATTCCCTATCCAATTATTACATGAAAATTTCTAGGAACGTTATTTTAATATTTTTTTATTTATTGAATGAAATTTTGAAGTAAATAAGTCAAAATATTATAATAATAGTAATTTAAAGAAAATAACGAAACAACTAATTTTTCTTAATGCTATGTTTATATTTTTACTTTGTAAGAACGAATTTTAGAGTATTTTTTTCTTATATTATTTGGATATCGTTGACTAATAAGAAAACAACAAGGGTTTGTTTGAATATGAGAGTATTTTGAAGTTTAGTTAATATATTGTAATATTTTCGTTGGCAAATTATTTTACAAACTTGCAGAGAAAAATTATAAAATAATTATATACTCTTATCTCTATTTTATTTTTGTAATTTCTCTAAAGTATTAAGATTTTTATAGTTACAAAGTATTTAAAAGATACAACAAAATAAATTAGAATTTTATGGGTATGTCGCAAGTCATTTTTCAGAGCCTAAAAGTTAACGTAGTTGAACGATAATGGTAAAAAATGCCATATTAAAATAAGATTTGAGAATTATTCAGGTAAAATAAAAAAGCCAAGTATGAAAAAGATTTCACCTTTCGGATTTATATTAAGACAAGGTTCCCCTCAAGATATGACCAAACTGAAATTTCAATTATCTTTTTACTCTTGCGAGCTTTTTTTTACAACACTCTCCCGACTTTCCCTTTTTATCAAAGCACATTGAATTTCAATCTAATGGTAGATTTACATGTGAATTTTGCAGGGTTAACACATCCATTTTATTCTAATTTTAATGTTGAAATATATTACAAGAGACATTGATCTCCCCTTATTACCTCAATAGAATAACCTTCTTGTGTTATGCACATCTCTCTCTCTCTCTCTCTCTCTCTCTCTCTCTCTCTNCACATCCATTTTATTCTAATTTTAATGTTGAAATATATTACAAGAGACATTGATCTCCCCTTATTACCTCAATAGAATAACCTTCTTGTGTTATGCACATCTCTCTCTCTCTCTCTCTCTCTCTCTCTCTCTCTCTCTCTTATTACCTCAATAGAACAACCTTCTTGTGTTATGCACATCTCTCTCTCTCTCATGTTTTTGCTTGGTAGGCCATTACTTTTGTCTGCAAATAATGGCATCAGACGAGCTGCACCACGGCAGTAACCCGCAAGGCTCCAACTTGGAGGAGATCAGCGAGCTCATCAAACAGCAATGCAGTACGCCAGCCCCACCCTTTAGGAGCTTTAGGCAATAATGTTCCAGCCTGCTTAAAGCTTCCAAAGACCAAAACTTCCCTCTTTGATGGACAGATCAGCTGTCAGGAATAGACAGTTTAGTTTTGGATTTTCCGAAGATGGAAAACAAAATCCAAAGAGAAAGGAGTTCGTAATTACTTGATACCGAGCTGTCACTTTCTCGCGAGAATCTACATACATATGAAGCTGCAAATTGAAATGTCAGTGATATGATGTTAAATAGTTTACAACAAAATATCAGTAACTGACCTTCCTTGAGGAATCAGTCATCTCAGCCTTTCGTCTGTGCAGGAACAAGCCTGAAAGGATGAAGCGAAGTTGACTTCAATTTCCTTTGGAAAATACGATGCAACATGACAGAGATGCTTCAAGATAAACCACTAATAAGAAGTTACCGAGTGTCCGACGTCCCTGAGGATCTTCATCACTGAAAGCTTGGACGCTTACCTATAACAAAGTAAAGTTCTCTTTCTTAGCATTGGAACATTAAGAATCCAAGATAGTACTTCCATACACAACATAAGATTTTAGACCTTCCATAGAGACCCTGCATAAAATACTTCAACAGAGTGTTTCACTTGTCCGTCAGTAAGCCTGTCAACATCTTCGAATTCCACCCTGAATTCAATGAACAATTTTGCCAAGTTGAAAATTTGTCATATACGACAAGTTTATTGGTAAAGGCATTTTTTATAAGTGAATTCTCATACCATAAACCAGTACTAAGTGTTAGAAACCTCTCTTATATCTGCAAAACCACCTGCAGATCTAAGATTTTCTTCCAACTGAAACATTGTATTGGATATTTAACAGTTTAGTGTCTGTCTTGTTTGCATCATTAGGCTAAGATGAGTGTGGTTAACTTTTTTTTTCAAGTTAACCACACTCATCCTAGCCTAATGACGCAAAGAAGATGGACACTAAACTGTTAATATGGTATCCCACATGAAGAGTACTTTTTTTTCCTTTCAGTAACATAAAGCTACTTCCAGTTTTATCGAGAGTAGTTTTTTCCCCTGATATATATGTATGTATGTATATGTATGCAGAAGTTGGTAATTTCAAGTACACAGCTTGAAAGCCAAAACCAAAATCCTCCAAATGGAAAAGGTTTTCTAAAATAGAATTATTTCCAGCGGAAAATACAGTATAACCAAACTGCAGGTAATTCATCACAGAACAGAATTATTTCCAGCAGGAAACAAGAACTGGCAAATGACTTGCAGAATAGAATACACTGTCAACTACCTAGGCGCCAAAGGAAAATGCTGAATACAATAATGATGAAATATGCTTATATTAGTAGTTGAATTAGGAGAGTGATTTTATTGGTTGGGCTAAAGGTCCATAGTTTAAAAGTAATAACCCTATGATAGTGAAGCCAGAAAGATCTATTCAAAGTTCCCAGAATGCCCATGAGGCAAACATTGGAAATGAACATCCAGAGTGCACAGAGGATGGTTCCAAAATTTCAACTCATAAGCACAAAGCATTAGTTGACAGTCGATGGTCAAGCTAAAAGATAATATGAATAATAACTCGCTCCTTTTCTTTGAGAAGGATAGACAGTTTCTAATAAATCATTTCTCACAGCCAGTTAACTACATCTGAATAAAATAGGTTTTATACCTAACCGGTCTCCATATAAGTATTTAGAGGAAAGGAAGAAAGTTTTTCTTTTGGGGGAAAAGGGAAAGTTGAGTGCCAAGAAACTCACCCAAAGCGAAAAGGAGGAAATTGACGTAGTGGAGTTTTTAGATCCAAGGATATTGATGATCCCTCAGAACTTTGCCATTCATCGCCTGGAGAATTCTCTTGTACTTCTAACATCTGCACTGACATGTCGTTAGCATTAAGGTGAGTAGCACCTGGAAACCTATGCTCAGGAGTTGTTTCATAAATGGTTTCCGCATCCTCTGTGTGAACATCAACAACATTGTTTCCTTGGCTAAGACCAACAAGTGCTGTCAAACCATCACCTAGTAATGTACCATTAAAATGATATCAGACTTCAGAATATTCATTAGGAACTGGTAGGAATTTCTATTGACAAGTCGAGAGAAAGAGGCAGACAGACAGACCCGGCACATATGTGGTTACTCGGCCAATACTCACAAGGCCATCAATAGCTCCTCTTACATGGACACGAACTGGCCCAAATAAGCCACTTCCATCACCTTGGGCATCAGCAATATATATTCCCCCCAAGGTATTAATGTTATTTCTATCATGTTCTTGCCTGTAGTAGGCTAATGGAATGTTTCCATGTGAATATCTAAAAGCTTGACTGCATTGGCATGCATTACTTCTAAGGCAGCAGTTTTTGCATGAATCAGCGACTATTGCTTGAACTCTGTGGCAAAGAAGCATCTACACCAACAATAGTCATTGAAATTAAGAATCATATTCTCATTAGTCATAGTACCTAAACATAGTTAAAATATTCAAGGAAAAAGGGGGCATGCTCAGTTGTCATAAATAGGAAGCTAAAATGATGAAATTTACTTACTTGAAGCCAAAGGCCATCATTCACAGCCTTGCCAGGGAAATCTAATTCTTCTAGTTGTCTTCGAACATTTAATAGTGCCTCAAAGGACATGTTGCAGTAGAGAAGAGAACCCCCTTCAAATATATTCACGAATGCAGCATACTCTTCATCACCTATGACAGGATCACGCTTGGCACCTTTGACATGTCCTCTACCTACTATCCTTCCACCCCACGAGGGCATATTGCACCTTCCCCAATCACTTGGCACTGCTCCATTAGTAGAAGAACACACTGAGGGCACTTCTGTTTGATCCTCCGAAAGCCAGATCCTATTGTTTAGCTGGTAACAATGGCTTTTTCCAGAAGGACCTTCCACAACAACCTCATTTCTCCCAAGTTTAGTTTCAACATCATTTTGCAGTCCCATATAGGAACAAGACGTTGTATAAGCATTTGTATCGACCAAAGAGCTTGAGGAAGCTGCTTGCTCCATACAAAGAGAATATCTAGCATCTTGTACTTGGTGTATTTGCGCACTTTGTAATGGGTTCATATAAAGAAAATTTGGATCACGACCTGCCAAACAATCTGAATGCTCGAGAAATGCATTAGGAGCAGCTTTGTTCCTATCTAAATTGTCTTCCATACTTAAGTTGCACAGTTCAGACTCCACCTGCTGTTTACCGGATTTAGCATCAATCAAACTCTTTGCTCCAGGAGTATCTGAAGTAGTTACCTTCTCCGAACTAAAACTTTTTTCTCCAGCATGCTCTAGGTCAGACATGGCAGCTTTTACAAGTAGAGCATGCAACGCAAGCTCAAATCTTCAAATGAGAAAATTTTGAACGAGCTTAGCAAAAATAAAAAATAAAAGTAATAAAGTTAAGTAAGCACGATGACAACTGGCAAGTGGCAAACATACCTTTGTTCCTCATTAGGCACCCAAAGTTCATCAGATGTCAGAAGAGCGTGCAAAATTTGTGGTGACAGTTTTGGAAGAACCTATTTAATAGTATGACAAGAAAAATTAATAATAAAGTTCTCTTACAATTTATTGAAAAAGATAAGTGATGGCCAACTTAGAAGGAAAGCAATTACATAATCACACATCTGCAAGATGCAAAAGCAAAGCCACATGTATGTCAAAAGATAATAGATGCAGGAAGAAAGAAAAGGAAAGACATCAATGCGTAAACAATGTCTAATTGTAAGAAAATGACCCACTAAAAAAAATAGTAAGAACAGGAAAATATTTAATCATAATATATTTAAGTATATTATAATGGTTATGGATTCTTATAGATTCAGATCATGATTAATCATTTGATATATCAATACATATGATTTTCACCCCATTAGGAGTATCTCCGCGAATGAAGGTAGGGCAGATATTTAAATGTTCACTCGGGTTAGCGGGGGAGGGGATCTTGTGATTGATCAGGAAGGAAATCCAAGAGGAACTCGAGCTTTTGTTGCGATCACTCGAGAATCGAGACAATTGAATTTTACTAAAGTAGTTTAATGAAGGAAATAGAACCTGGCTGGAAACAATTAAAAGAATTTACAATGAAGACACATACGCAGATGACAAGTTCCATGTTGTTTGAATACATTTTTTAATTGTTGTTAGAAAATCTAGTTCAACCACCAGCTGTGTTCACTGTGATGTGGGTGAGGAGGACATCTAACAAGTTCTCCTTAAATGCCTCGTGGCTTGAGAGGTATGTAGTAGTTTGGGTTGCGACTGAAGGATTCGGACAGGTGGAACAGCCGCACAGGTCTACAGTGACTCACTGATCCAGGCTATACCACTAGCCATCATTTGGATTATTTGGTTATCAAAGAATAGTCATTTTGGAGAGGAAAGATGTTATAGTAAGAATATTCATCACATATCAAGTTTAGCTAGGGATTGGAAACTTTTTGAGTCACTTTTTTGGGCGGACTCATTAGCTGAGGCTGTCACCTCCTCGTGTCATATACGCTTGCACATTCCCCTTGTTTTTTTTTTGTAAAAAGTATTGGATCACCATCGAAATATATCTATAGCATCCCAGTAGGACCAGTGTACATGAGATCTTTCCCTAACAATTATAAACTATTAAAACCATTATTTAAAGTATTCCTTCGTGTTGCTTAAAAGGGAGCTGTACAACTCCAGCAAAAAAAAAAGAACATTAGAAACGCACCAACCATCACAGTAATGCATTATCACACAATAGATCTAGCTGACAATCAGACTTTCTCAACTCTATAGAATCTNGCGTCAAAGTCATGCAAATGTGAATGCAAGTCAATTAATATGTGCTGAGGTTCCAACTCCTAGCCTAACAGATTTTGGCATTAATGTGCGTGATCCTGTTCGTGCTAAATCTAAGGGTCGTCCAAGAAAATTGCAAAGAATTAAATCCGGTATTGAGATTTCAATGACACATCAAAATTCATGTAGAAAATGTGGTAAAAAGGGTCATAATAGTCGCCGTTGTCCATTATCTCAGGTGAATATGTTTTACATAAATTTTTATATACAACTGGTATTGTTATTAATACAAAATTTGTTGATGTTGTTCATTATCTTAGGTGAAAGATGTTGAGTTGTCGCAACAAGATCTTACAAGTCAATAGCAACTGGTATTGTTTTTTTTCCTGGCTTAATGTTCTTGTCTTTTGTACATGAGCATTTTTCATGAGAGTGAAACAATACATGGATGCATGCTTTAACTTGTTAGTGAGAATATTCATCACATATCAAGTTTAGTTAGGGATTGGAAACTTTTTGAGTCACACTTTTTTGGGCGGACTCATTAGCTGAGGCTGTCACCTCCTCATTGCATATACGCTTGCACATTCCCCTTGTTTTTTTTGTAAAAAGTATTGGATCACCATCGAAATATATCTATAGCATCCCAGTAGGACCAGTGTACATGAGATCTTTCCGTAACAGTTATAAACTATTAAAACCATTATTTAAAGTATTCCTTCATGTTGCTTAAAAGGGAGCTGTACAATTCCAGCAAAAAAAGAACATTAGAAATGCGCCAACCATCATAGTAATGCATTATCACACAATAGATCTAGCTGACAATCAGACTTTCTCAACTCTATAGAATCTATGTGTATCATACTAGCTTCCAAAGGATTACCTTTGTAGCCTGAAACTTGTATTGAGATATGATGTCCATATTCATAAGTTCTTCAAAACTAACTCATAATCAGATTTTTCACAAACACATTTAAAAACAATAATGGGATTAAAGATTTAACATAAATAAATATGATTGAAGATATTTTCTGAAAAAATATGATTGAAGATATAATGCATGGAAAAGGCAANACATTTAAAAACAAATAATGGGATTAAAGATTTAACATAAATAAATATGATTGAAGATATTTTCTCAAAAATATGATTGAAGATATAATGCATGGAAAAGGCAAGATCTGAACTGTCAAAGGATTGTTGATTCAGACTTCTGGTGAAGCTAGAACCAAGTTGATGAAAATTTATCACCAAGTATTCTGAATACACAAGTCCTTCACAAATAAGAAACACACTTAGATCTGGGTTTTCAGAAAAGAGAGCAGAGATACAACAGAATATGTGGAATTGTGGACTGTAATTTGACGACATAATTTTTGAATGAAAAGATCACAAAGAGTAGTTATATATTTCAACTATATACACCATCTAGTTTCTCAACATGTATTTTCAATGCTGATGATTTTCCAAGTTTTCCTTGTCAATTTAACTTCTCCAGAAAACAGGCAGACCAGTTACATAATTCCTCTTTTTCCTCAAAAAAGGGTTAAAACTCATTTGACATTATCCTAGAACAATGGTTTGCTTCAAGATAAATAGTGAATGCTGGAAACATAATCAATTATACCCAAACTATTTTTGCATTGTCTTCCATAAAGAACATAACCATCAGATACTCCATCATACACTAAATAGTGTCAGAAACTTATCTTAAATATCATATTTTAAATAGACTTAAAAAGCAATTCCAACACAACAGTCATCTATAAGATGAAAAGGAAATGTGTAACTACAAGATCAGCACACAATAACAAATATATGACAGGATGTAAATGTTGCACTCAGTCTCAGGAATATGTTTATCAGTTTAAAGAGGTTATTTGAGAAACGACTAAAAATATTTTCCTTCACCTCTCTCAACTCTGTGGTTGCACTTTGACAAAGGTATCCCCAACATGCATTTCGAACACGTTCACCATGTATCCCATAGTCTTGGCTCTCTGCAAAGACCTGTTTCGAAATCAAAGCCAAAATCGTGTGAAAATTACAGCCTGATTTTGATCTAGTTGTAGCATAAAATGCCTCTCTAACTCACTTGATATGATAAAAAGTTGGATGTCCAGAGTTCAGAAATGATAAAATCGGTGCAAATAGCACATAATTCCTGCAAGGAAACAATAACGCCCAAGATTATGCTAAAAAATAACTTTTATAAGTTTGAACAATGTACTTCGTGATAATTAGTACCTGAAGATCTAGAAAGGAAGCAGCAGCTAGAACACGGAAAGCGTTGCTGTCATTAAGCTTCGGGTTATGACCATATAAATAGGCAAGGGCTACTGTAATGGCCTCAGAATTAACATTTGGATCATCAATGTGTAATTCCAAAGTTGGCAAACCAGCCTCTTTCCATGGACCATGAAGCATGTTCCTGAACAATAAAAAAATTGAAATGTTCAAAATCAGGGTGCAGTCTTTGCAGGATATCTATAAAGGCCATCAAAAATACTTTTTCTTTCTCTGAAAATCTTTTCCTCGCTCACCACTAAGTTATATATTATGACCAGAATTACTGAATGAACAAATGAAAATACACTCAAAATGGGTGGATTGAATCTCTATCCATAAAAAAATATCACAAAATCTAACCACTTGACTCCAAAGATCAACAGAAACAGGACATACGGATTTCTTATGTGGAAAAATATGCTAAAGTGATGGTTTCCTAAATTATTGACGAAATAAACTAAAGTGAAACTGTAAGCTTCTAATATTTGAATCTATCAGGGTATCATGAAAAGCTGCCTTTTCTGCACCTCGGCTACCACATGAATCGAGAGTGCTTGAATAGCGACAACAAAAGAAACAACCGGAACTTTGTCATAAAGAACGACGCTTTATGGTGTTAAGGGATCGCCACCTGAAGTAGGAACTTCGAGAGAGGATGAGGCGGTGAAGGCGGTAAGCAGCGCCCATGGCCTGCACGACGACGTCGGAGAAAATTCCGGAATTGAAGCCCTCAACCTGGATGTGGTCGCAGAGGGCCGCTAGGTTGCAGTCCAGGGCGCGGAGCTCCCCGCTGCTGCGATCGTTATCGGCCGCCTGCGGCGGCAGAGAGGCCCCAAGCGACTGGTCCGGCTGGATGAGACCCTGGGAAGGGGTCGGCACCGACGGCTGCTGTTGGGAGGAGAGCCGGCCGTCCGGCGGCAGCGACGCCATGGCCATGACGGAGGTGTTGCGGGATGAGTTCGAAGTGGGGACTGGAGGCGAGGCGGAGCCAGCAGCGGCGGTGGGGGTGGGATTAGGCGATTGCGCCGGTACCGGACACCGGCTCCGGCAGCCGTGGGCGTTGCCGGCGAGGGGTATCCGAGTGCTCGTTTAATGAGAGAAAGAGAGAGAGAGAGGTGTGATCTCAGAGATTTTTTCGTTAAAGAAACATTTAAGTGCTAATTTAATTGGATTAAAGCTTTTACAAAATAATCAAATTTATGTTGATAGATCACGGAAATAAATTGATGCATCTAAATTTAATTATTTAGTTGATGGGTCTAAATTGGGAAAAAAATTCACGGAAATAAATGTAAAAATTTCCAAGTATAACTTCACGGTATTCATTGTAGCAATATATATGCATTTATTGAAATTGAATTTTATGATCGTATTTTTTTACTAGGGTTCAAATGCCAAATTTGTGATTTTTTTCCCTTCATTTTTGTCCTTCTTTGAAGTATATCATTTAATAAATTTTCTTTTATGGGTGTAGGTGAATTATTTTTTTTTAAAAAAGTCTAGAATATCCATCTGAGCCAACAAAAAAAACTTATTTTTTTAGCAACAAATAAAATTAGGATAGTTAAAATATCACCCAAGCAAATATATGGAGCTCTACATACTTAAATTACTTAAAATATAGTATATTTTTTATTTGAATGACTTTTAATATATTCGATTAATATATAATTTAATATATGTATATATATATTATAAATGATGATATGACATATGATTATTATCAACTTATATAATGAAATAGTATTAAATGTTGTTATAAATATATATTAAATAAATATAGTGTCTATAATGAAATTATTAAAAAGAGTTCTTTCATTTTATACCTTTTGAACTATCATGATTTCTGGATATGATTTTAAATTTTGCGAGGGCGTAAAAAAATAACACATTTAAAAGAATATCATATAGTTTAAAAAACTTTCAAAGTACAATTGTGATAATTTTGTTTTTTTTATTTGGTTTTTATCAAATAAAAAAAAAGACGCGTCAAACGTCATCAGGAAACATATAATTGTGATATTAATCGATTATGAAACATATAATTGTGTTTTTATAAAATAACACATTTTAAATTCAACTCGATTGTTTATCATGTTTTATTTTCGATTAAAAGAACTCATGAGTTGGCCAATAATATCATGTTGAACCCCAAATCTCCAAGTTCAGGTGAAAAGCACAGGGACGAAGACAAGATTCTCTAAAAGTTTTTTTTTCGATGAAAAGGTACTCATAAATTATTTTTACAACTTCAAGTCCAGCTACACTTGTAAAATTCTCGCAAAAAATTAATTAAGTAGTATCTTATAAAAAAAATAATAAATTTGTTTAATTTATCTACTTTTTTATTCTCACTTATTTTCAATTTTTTATCTATTTTATTTTAATGCATTCGAATATAAACTTCTTGTTAAATAATTAATTTAACAAGCAAATATAAAGTTTTTTTTAACTATGATTAGTTTCATCCGAGGTCAACAGAGTTCGTTAGGATTTAATAAGCAAATATAAAATCTTCTAATAAATCATTATGAGCCTGTTTGACTTAATTGATAAAAAATATCTGATAAACACTAATGTTAATAAGCATTTTAAGTATTGATACTTATTTTAAAATATAAATAATTACATGTTTGGATAAAAGTGTTGATAATATCAATAAGTAGTTGCAATGTTTGTTAAAATAAATATTGACTAATAATATCCTTAAAATTATATGATAATAATATTAAAAAATATGAATAAAAAAGTAATATAGTTGGTTAAACTAATAAGTTAATGATTTTAAAAATAAGTAAGAGGAACCCTGCTTATTTTTTTTAACTTATAAGTAAGTACCTAATAACTTATAAGTATATTTTTTTAATTATAAATTTTCTAAAATTTATTTATAAGTAATTTTAATATACTTATAAGTTTAGTCAAACAGTCATTATGTCTAGTATAATTAGTTAAGTAATTGAATTGGACGTATTGCTTCTTAAACTTTAAGAAATTCAATTATAGTTATAATATAACTTATTTTACTATATACGTTTACTACAATATACTATAATAAACACCAAAAAGTTGGGGCCAATTCCCAATCTTCAAAATTGAACTTATAAATAAGTCAAAACTATTTATATAGTTTTGAAAATAGAATTTTTTGCTTATTTTATAAAGTTCTTAACTTGTTATATTTAGCCAATTATATTATTCTTTTACTCTTATTCTTTTAAATATTGTCAGTATATAATATATCATTCTTTCACATTTTCTATTTTATCTTATTTCTCCTCCTTTCATTTTTTTTATAAAATATAAAGTAAATTATTAAAAAAAAAACTAAAAAGGTTTTAATAGATTTATTTTTAAAATATAATATTAAACTGTTATTTTATTTTATTTTAATTCTCTATATATTTAAACTAAATCTAACTTTAAGATATCACAAACAATAATTCTCTTAACAGATGTTACACATAATATTTCACTAAAAACATATAATTATTTGTGTTTAAATATATTTTTAGCATTTAAAATGTTAATTCATACTAGTACTTTATAAGTTAAAACCAAATGGGCTCGTAGACCAATATCTCCTCCCGAAATTTCACTGCTAATCAATCAATTGCTTATTACGTTGGGATATTTTAGCCTTTTGGATAATAAAGTTAACAGGAAAAAATCTTGAGTCTAACATAAAAGATAAACTATGATGAAAAGTTTATTGACTCATCTTTTTTTATTTACAATTCAAGTAATATATCACGTGTAGAAATTTTATTAAAAAAATCATAAACAAAAGTGTTTTTATCATGTTCCAAGATCATATCAGATAATTTTTCCAGATTTTAAATTACTTGTTTTGTTTGCTCTTTCAACCTCTAATATATTTTTCGGATAGTCTTGTCACATTCTAAATTCAACTATTTACCAAGGAGATTTTTCATTTTACAATTTATATTTTTTTCCCTAGACTCATGAACCTTGCAATAAAAAAAACTAATAACAACTAACCAAAATTTCTAAGTTGTTACCGCATAACTAGACTTAATGACATAAGATATTTCATATACGTTGACGGCATTGGCATAACTAGACGCATTGGCAAATAAATTTAATAAGCATGTTTGTGATTCACTTGCATGCCGCCCGTTTACTGCAGTTACTATATATATGTGTGTGTGAATTTAGTATATCGATTTTGCATAGAATTATAGATCCTTGAATTTGCAGTTTTAATAAATTTGATAAATTAGTAAAATGTATTACTGCAACATTAGCGTCCTTGAAATGACATTACAAACTGAATCATTTCGAAAAATTGACTCAAAATGTCATAGTGCTGCATCACAAAGCGAATGTCGTACAGTCGTAGTGTTGCAACAATGCTATTTACTAATGTAATAAAATAGGACATTCAACGGAATATAGCTCCTCCTAGTTTAGGAAGTTTCGAGCTTGAATCCTTTGAACAGTCAAGCGTTCCGATCCGGAACGACACAGATTAGTCGAAACTAGTAGCTCCGGATACAATGAGACAACCCAAAAGAAATAGGATATTCAAAAGTTACTTGAGTTAACCCTAATCCATTGATAAAAAAACGATAATATGTATAACTATGAGCAAAATCGATATACTAAATTGCAGTAAAAGGCATGCGAGTGGAACACAAAACTGTAACAAATGACAAGCCTATGAAATAAGCTTATGCCATTAATTCTATTTATGTTAAACAAATATTTGTCATGTTTCATGTCGGTTCCTCTGTTTGCGACCGGGTAATATAAAACAATACAAAAGCTATTATAAAAGATGGATAAAATAAAATGAACAACATGCTATAAATAAAAATTAACAAAATACCTCTGTTGTTGCTGCCAGACAACTGTAAACACCGGTCTCGGGCTCTCGGCGAGGTCGCACAATTGTGATTCTATGGAGAGAGAAACAATTGCCTATATGATTAACTAATTGCTATTTTTCTGATCCACATCATAACAATAATGTGGTATTCAAGGGAAAGATGTAGAAACACATGCTACCCCCCTGTACAATCGACTAAGACTAAAGGAGATACTAGTATATTTCAAACACTAATCTAAATCAGACTGTATTCCAGCGGTGAAATACATCTCCCTCGAGGAACTGCTTCCAAATCCTTGGACCCATTTCTTGAATGCTCGGATAACTGGAGTCCGAAATTCTGTTGTTCGTGAACAAACCTCTTGCTGCAAAGCTCATAAGTTCACCGGGATTCATATAACCACGAACTCGAGTCATAATGCCACCCTGATAAGAAATTCCTAATCTGACTGTTCGAGAAGAAAGATTCTGATCTCTTGGCCGATCTAAGGGTTGGACTGGCAGGTTATCATTCATGTGTCTAACGTTGTGAGGTTGTTCCTCTAACATGTAATTTCCCATGCCAAATGCTTCCCAATCAACCTGACGCCAGATCTTACATCCATTTTCTTTATTATGTATGGAGCAGTCATCAATTTCTGTTGATTGTTCCAAAGCCAAGCGATCAACTTGGAACTTTAGCTCCTGCAGTTGGTGACCTATCCTTGATGAGACAGCATCATAAAGGATTCCAGTAGAAACATGATCTGCGTCATCTTTATCAGCAAGTAAATCATCCAAAAATACTGGATCACCAATAAGCACTGTGACCTGCAGTTCATCCAACCAAACAGCAATTATGCCAAAGATAAAACATAGTGCAGCAGAAAGCACATTGACTGACACAAAAGAGAATGCTTAATATGACAGAAACAACACTGACTAATCCAAAATAAATGGTCAACTGGAGGTCTTGAACATCGAATTTGTTGCTCAACAATATGTGCCAAGTAATGAAGATAACATGGTTCATTACCGTCTTGCCAATTTTTGGGAAGTGTGATCCTACAGGCATGATCTCTTGCATCCCAGAGTGGACAAAGGGAATAACCATGGGGACAGTGTCTGCATCAACAACCAACCTGAAAGAAAGTGAAAAAAATAAAGATGAATCAGTAGTCGAATGCAGAGATAAAACAAAATCAACAAGATGAAACTATTATCCAAGGGGAAAGAATGAAGATCCCTAACAAGAAAAGCAATTATCAAGGCATGTACTTTCTTAAGAAATTAACCTTATCAAGCATATGAAATAAGTATTAGCATTCAACATCCAGATCACTAGTTGTTCTGATTTCAGGTCAGATATGTAGTTCAAACATATATTAATACATATATTAGTTTGTGGATTCACAGTGCTTCCTGCATGGTTTAGTTCAGTGTATCATAATAATTTCTAAGAACCCCCATACACAAAGATGAACCTCAATAACCCTTTAAGAAGCATTTCTCCAGAAAGAGTTGCATGGCAATCAAGAAAGCATGATAGAATATGTTTTCTGTCTCACCTTCCAATTCCTCTTTTTGCTGTACCCATGGTTCTTCCACCATCCCTGGAGCGACTACCTTCAGGAAATATATGAACCCATCCACCATTGTTTAGCTTCGACAGTGCCAAATCCATTCCCTAAAATTAGTTCATTTGTAGAATTCAAGATCAGCAAATCAACATGCTAGACAACAAATACAACATACCCCCCACCCCCACACCCACACTCACACAAACTCAAGAATCTAACTTTTCCGCACACAGAAGTCTTTTGAAGTATCAAATAAGATAGCAAAATATGATAACAATGATTGTGGCATATGAGACAAGTTCCAGCTCATTGGATTGAATTTTTTTTTCTACAATAACAAAGAATGATGTAAGTTAAAACAAGTTTTATTCAAACACTTATATAAGGCAAAACATAATAATGGTAAATAATAGCATTTGCAAGTTAGACTGCATGACTACCTTTTGATAAATTCCATCACCACGTGAAACAGGCAGTACTTTAACACATCGAAAGAATGAAGACATCATTGGGTTTTTGAAACAACGATCGGTTGCACAAAGAGTCCATCTTAGATTGGGTGCATTCAGTAAGACACTTGGCGGAAGAAGAGATGCAATGACAAATGGGTCATCGATGGAAGCAACATGATTGCTGACCTGCAGACATAACAAGAGCTAAGATAAAGTAACATTGTACCCAGGAAAAAACCCACCGAAAAACAGAAATATAATACAAGCAATTCCTTGCTTAAATTTCCTTTAAGAAAAAGAAAGATGAAATAAATAAGAAACATACAAAGGCTCGATAATCCAGTGACTTTGGACAGAAAATTTTATATAATAGGAAGGAAAATGACAATTAACTATGAAATAATATAAATATAATTGCAAATCTCATATATAAAGATAACAATGCCAATGTTCAATTTCCTTATGAAGAAGAGTTTATCTTCCTTTTGCATGTGATATAGTATGCAGGTTTGTGACTGGTTCATATGAACCCTAAATGTTGTATATTATTAAAATAAAATAGGAAAAAAAATGACCAGTTGGCTACATGGTTGACTCATCAAAAGGACAAAATTAAAGAAGAGTAGCTGACACATACCGTCAAAAGGGGCTTGCCTTCAGGTCTTTGCATTAATGCTTGATGCAATTTTTCAGCACCATATATCTGCACAACACAAACAATGACATATGAGTTGCATGATATAACAGCAGGATGAAATAGAATTTTAACCACGGAAAACCTTACCTGAACACGGTTGAGCCCATGCATGAAAGCATAGCAAGCATTCCCAATCACAGGGACAGCCAAAGCTTGGAGGATGCGAACTACAACTGATTCATCGCCTGAGACATCCTTGTCAACTGCAATTGACATGAAAACGTAGATTGTCTTATACGGCCTTCTCGGGTTAAAATAAAGTTATCCCAAAGTCCTTTTCTAATCAAAATAATAAACGGTTATTTCCGCTAACGCCCCCTCAACTATAACCTTCTTCCACATTTAACCTTAAACTATAAATTTACAGAATTTAGGCCTTCAGCTTATTTCGAATTGTAAATCCAGTCCATCTGTCATATTCCATCAAAAATTCTATTTTTATTTTTTTATAGTTACAAAATGTCATTTTTTACCATTTCTTTTTAAATATAAGAAAAATATTAAAAAAAATTAAAAACAATAACATGATCAAAATATTTCATAATTATTTAAAATTAATTATTAAATATTATTTGTACCCATAATTTATTTTTTAAGTTTTTATAAGGAAGTAATTAGGTAAAAATGACATATTGTAATTATTAAAAACTAAAATTAACAAAATTTTGGATGGAATCTGGAAGAAAGACTTGATTGGCAATTCGGAGTAATTTCAGGGATTAAAATTTGTAAATTTATAGACTTAGTTACTGAAAAAAATTATAGCTGAGGGAATGTTAGATAAAATAACCCAACAATAAATTGTCTCAAAGACTACCAAGAGTTTCGAAAACACTACATCGTAATGCAACTATCTGTACTTAAGTGTTCATAAAAGCTTATTATTTTACATCTTTGTGACCCATATCTATTATTAGACACCAGTGTTAATATTATTTATCCATGTATTAATTCTTTGTACTTTTAAAAATCCTATTGAGGTTACGGACTATTTCCAATAGTCAATTCCACCTTCTAGTTTGAATTCTTTTAGATTTAATTAAAGAGCTTAATGACTCAGGATACTAACAAGGCGCATAGTCCAACAGTACATAGGCGACTTAAGGTGCAACAACCTAGATCATATAAACCTTGGTGCAAAACACCAAATAAATTTCATTGCATTAAAGCCATATCGGGGCAGGGCGAAAACAAAGAGAACATACTACCTAAAAGTCCAGCAATGGGTGAGCAATAACATCACAACCCACTCTGAAGTGTGATATACAATATCCTCTATGCAATATCACTCTCACAAAATATAATTTCATTGCATTAAAGCCATACTACACAAAGAACTGCCAAGGATGATGGATGATGCAGACTAAAATGCTATCATGAATAGCAAGCTCTAAATTATCACAAGGTCTCTGCAAATCAGGGGTCTATCTCTGTGCACTTCAAGCATTGTCAGATCTCTCTGGCAACCGAGCAGTCAAAAGACAAATGCACAAACTAATTTCCTTATGAAGTTCAACAAAATTTGTCCGTCAAGAAAATATCACTTAGGTAACTGCTTTTTTCATCATGTTTAGAAAATATTTAACACAGAAACCTAGATGAGCATCTACTCGCATAGAAATCTTTCGGGGAGTGGATTCTGACAACTTACATTCCAATTGATTCTAGTTATGCCTTCCATTGATCTGTCCAATAAACAGTGTCCATTTCTTTCTAAAACAACCACATTTTTCAGTCAGTGACAACCTCCAAAATCGTCATCTATCGGACATGGTTTGAAACGCTATCAATGCAAACATCGCCAATGCTAAAAAAAGCTAATTCATGATCTCCAATAGGCTTAAAGATCAATTGATCAAATTAAAGATTGTAAAAAACCAACCTTTTTTGCGATAGAATCTGGAGGACACCACACGCTTCGCTGGCGATTGCGCGATGGTCCAAACGCCACGGAGGCGCTCGATCCACCGCCGAAAGGCGACCTGGTAGTCCTCCAACGCCTCCGCATCCCTTCGCTGCTGGAGATGGCGGTCGACGGCCACCCGGAAGCGGTCTCGGATACGGAGCCGCAGCTCCCGCGCCCGGTCCCTCCACAGGCCTCCGTCGCGCTCGACCGACTCTCTCACTGCCGCCGTCACCATCGCCTGGGTCCAATTGATCGGAGATCAGCCGAAATAGCTCCCGCGAGAGATCGCCGGAGAAGAAGAGGGATAGGGTTTTAAACGGCGGCGGATCCGAAGGCGGTGGCGGTCTTTGGAATGCACCGGGAGGCGACACTTTACAGTAAACACATGTACATGCAAGTTTGGTTAGATGTAAAAGTTATTACATGTAAATGTGTTTACTGTAAATTCATTTTCCAAGTGCTAGGATTTTAATTTAGGGGGCGTTTCCCTCACGGTAATCTTTGTAGATTACTGATAATCTGAAGTTAAAATTATCTGGGCCCACTACATTACCATGTTTACTTATTTTAATTCGTAGACAATCTGGATTGCCTAGCAATGCAGATTGCCTATGAAGTGGTAATCCACATTACCTATGAGGGGGGTGTCTATTCAGATTACACCCAAGTGGCAATTTTATTTATATTAGTTTCCCTCTTTGCCCTTTTAGATCTTTCATAAATAAAACATAACACAATAATAAATTATCATATAATAATAACAACAACACAAATAATAATAATAATAATAATAATAATAAT
>LTAE01002049.1:0-18823 GCA_001647135.1 Pontederia paniculata | reverse complement strand
ACAAATCATCCCAGAATTTCCATTTACACCTATTTACATTCCGGAAAACCAATTACGTCAAACCATTTATGTCAAACCAAACCAAATTTCCATTTACACTTATTTACACCTATTTCCATTTACACCTATTTACATTCCGGAAAACCAATTACGTCAAACCATTTATGTCAAACCAAACCAAATTTCCATTTACACTTATTTACACCTATTTCCATTTACACCTATTTACATTCCGGAAAACCAATTACGTCAAACCAATTATGGAGAACAAGTATAAAGGCCGGAGGGCATGCATTTAATTTTTATTTAATCTTTATCTCTAACTAAATTTTCTTTATTATTAAATTTATTAAACCCTCTATTTTAATAAATAATGATATTAAATTTATAATTTAATTGATGTATAAATCACTTTCTAATTTATATATATCAATAAAGCATTAAGATTATATCTAATATAATTATTTAAGTTTTGAATAAAAAAAGTAACTCTAATCTCAATCACTAAATATATTGATTAATATAAATAAGTCAAAAAGCGATTTATACTCTCACTAGACTATTAAATTTCTATATCATTAATTTAAATTTCAATATTATGATAATTGATTTTTCGATTGAAGGTTCATAACTTTGTTTACTGAAAAATAATGTGTCATACTTATACACATTCATGTTTTAGTTATATTTGCATCCTCAAGAATTCTTTTAAATAAATAAAAGTTAAAAATTATAAACACTATGTAAAAAAAATGTATTTTACAGATTTTTATTTTATCGCAAAAATATTTTATATTCGAGTAATTAAAATAAATTCTCATTTGTTGTGCTATCTTCATTAAAAAAATGTTACTTCCGATATTTAAAAATATTAATATTTGACTAATTTAAAATCGAGACAAAAAAAATTATTTTTTTATCAAATTAATAATTTCAAAAATCGAATTCTAAACTATTTACTTGATCATCCCTCGATTCAAAAATCATATAAGCTAACCAAACTTCATTATCTTCATTCTAAATTTGAACAACATGCTACGTCCAAAGCTATCATGAACTATATACGACTAATTCCTTGCCATATAATTTTAAAATTAATGTATTAGTGTACCATTTACTTTTTACGTATTTGATGAATCTAATTATTCGATGTCGTTGAGATTGGAACGTTATTATTTCCAATTTTGATCGCAATATCGGGAGTTCATTATTCAGTATGCTTGAATGGGAGTGATTTATTATAACATTTTATCATAAATTATTAAAAGCCATATTGAAGCAGATGTGGGAAAAATAAACTAAAACATTAACTTATCAAAAGAATTTTCTTTGACTTCAAATGTTTTAGGATAATAGTTTACACTTGGAAAAGAAAATGGCATGACTCAAGCTGACATAACTTTTCTTATGTTACATATATTATATATTTATATACATGTGACATTCTATGGGTAGTCATTACTATGGTCAAAATGCATGTTGAAAATGTAATGGGTAATGGTGAGTCCATTATTCATATATATTTTGTGGACAAATTAATTGAGTACTCGTATCTTTAAATTTGTGATGTTGCATCCGCGGATTTCTGCATAATAAATATCAGAAATAATTAATGATGCATATATTTGACGTTACAATGCACGATACAATACCAGCTTGCATTATCTATTTCATATTCTATTTAATGATGCATCGGATACTTATATTATGTCAGCTTCAAGTCAATGTTTTCCTCTGTTTGGTCAGCTAACTTTACATCCACATTTTGCATTTTTGAACTTTGTTTGTATAAAATATTTTATGATCACTAACAATTTAAGATTATCAATAAAAGATCAAATTACAACCCAATCTTGAGAATTCTTACTTTTACAGTATTGAATGTAAAATAAAGGGGAAACTTGTTTTTTTTTCTCTAAATTTTGCATAGCTATCTTAACCAAATAAAGAGAGAAAATTAGATAAATATTCATATTTAGTCATTATGAAACTTCCTTACCTAAAAAAGACCATTATAAAAGTTTAAAAAAAGTGTAAAAATATAGTGTGTAAAATTTAAAAAATTTTACACATAAAACCTACCTTTACATAAAAGGTTCAAAAAACTTTATTTTCTAAGATGTCATGATAACATCATCAATATATTTAGATCAAAATTCATAAATAAACACTGGTTCAATGGTTATATTTAAATCAATAAATCCCTTTTGAGTTTACACCACAATTTAAACCATAAAAAGGAAAAAAAAACTTGTAAAACTCTTTTATATGCTTGGACCTATAAGCCCAACCCATTAAAATAAATTTGGGTAAGGCCCACTAATTAAGCCCGTTATCTAATTGGGCCCATAAGTCCTGAGTATTTAAGCAAACACCATTCGCATTCCGAGCTTTCAGTCGTTGTCCCTCTTCTTTATTCCTTCTATTTCTTCTTTTTGTTGCAATGGACAAATCGTTTGCTCGATCTTAAACCCTAGAAAAATTAGGGTTCCGACGCAGATTTCGTCGCCAGTTTCACTCTTTTCAAGCTAAACAAGGCCGATCGCTTGCTCCCTCAGTTGGCGCTCGCCGGGTTCCTGTAGGTTTTTGGTTTTCTTTTCTGGGAATCCTCATTGGTGTTTTGATCCTTCAACAACTCGGAGAAAAATGGTAGAATTTTCGAGTTGTAATCCTTATTTTGCTTCCCGTTTGTCGTTGGTTATGGTTTATGCTTGAATTAGGTTTCTTTGCATTATTGCTCTTATGAAGTTGAGATCTTTTTGGGTTTTCCCTAAATTTTGCAGCTTCCTCTATCCCTTCTGAAGACTGCCCAAGGGCATCCCATGGTAAGCATTTCTGTGTCCTTAAAATTTGCAACGTATTGAAGTTTTATAGTTAGAATTCGCAGCTGTCGCTTGAAATTGTTGCCACTTTTTTTAATACGGTGATCTGATGGCTGCGTGTTATTTGGGCAGCTTGTGGAATTGAAGAACGGGGAGACGTACAATGGGCACTTGGTAAACTGTGATACCTGGATGAACATTCACCTCCGTGAGGTTATCTGCACCTCAAAGGTGATTGCTCTCGTTTTCTTATCTCTTTGTCTACCCTGCTGTCTTTGTTGATTTTGCATCCTTTGTGTGTTTGATGGAGTTGGCCTAGCTCATTTGTTTCTTATAGGATATCATTCTGGTTGTAGGATGGAGATCGATTCTGGAGGATGCCTGAATGCTACATACGAGGGAATACCATTAAGTACCTTCGTGTTCCTGATGAGGTGTGTTCCAGGATGTGCTATATTTCACTCTGCTGCAATGTGTAGTATGATTTGCTATATTTCTCTCTAACTCTGCTGTAATGTGTAGTATAATTTTTGCTGCCCTTAGTGTATTTTATAGGTATTTTAAGGGCAACTGCCTTTTTCTACTTTGATCCATTGTATCCATTTATCTTAATGTATGTAGATCTTTGATATAAAAAAGGTATTCCCTTAACGATGCTTGGTGAAAATTTGTCAATTAATACGGTATTTTTTGAAGGTGGAGCTCCCTTCTTATCTTTGAAACTCTACCATTGCATCACAATTATAACACTCGTGGTTTAGGCATGAACTTTTATGGCTTGACATAGACTTCTGACAGGATCATGTGTTATTATAGTGAGCAAAAACCTGCTATCGTAGGTTATTTGTTTTAAGTCTTGCAACAATTGAAACAAGGTAACCTCGGGGTGCCTGTGTATGGCTCGAGTACCTTGCTAAGGAAACACATTCATCTACTTGACTAACCTAAGTGCCTATCTTTTCATACCTAAGCATTTCAATTCTCCATATGATCCTATACAAATAGACCATCTTATATAATCATACACATGATCACACAAGACTTTAAATAGATGTTCTTTGTTCCTCAAAATAGAAATGCACACTTTTTTTGGGTAAGCTAGGCGTTCGATATTTTTCTATGACTAATCTTTTTTTTTGAGGAGTTCTATGACTAATCTTTCTTGTGGGTATTATGACTGAGCAATAATAAAATTGTGTTTGTAGCTTTATGCCTTGACTGCTGAATTCAATTTTGAAGTCAATTTGCCGGTTGGATGTGCTAATGCAAGGATCACTATTTTCAATAGCTAAAAAATGTTTGAGATAAATGACTTATTGAATGTACAAAAAAAAGTATGGGATATAGAAAGGGCCATTGCCAAAAGTTGTAGCCAATGTCTATATATGCAACATGAACAAAGCTAGTCTTTTCTAGTCATTCGTTTACCCTTAAAAAATAAAACTCAAACCACCTAAAAAAGAAAAAAAAAACTCAAACTAAAATGACAATGCTGCCTAACTTTATCACACTGAATATTTACCATTTCTTTTACTCAGTATTAACGAGACAATCTGAAAATTATATGCAATTATCTATGAACTGTCTCAGGACTTTTATTGACAATGTGGAATGATATAAACAAAATAGTAGTTTGGCTCGTAATTCATGTAGTTATTTACAAAAGTAGAGTTAGTTGACTAGTTCCTGAATGAGATGTGTTTATCAATCACTATCACTCAGTTGAGAGTACTGAAGCTCATTATGCATCTTATAATATAACAGAATTTTGGGTTTTCATTTTGACTGTATTTATTTATTTTTCTGTTCATCTGGAACAAAGATCTGGAATCCAATTTCATGCCTTCTCTATGTATGCTTCTTGAATCATCTGCTATCTTTTGCTCTTGCAGGTGATCGACAAGGTTCAGGAGGAAAGTACCAAGAGTCGTTCAGGTAACCTTTAATCAGATCATTCATTGAGATAGTATCTTTCAAACCTCATTATCTCAGAGTAAGGAATAATTTTTGTTTCTGTTATAAAACTTGATGAGGATGTTGCAGTTAGTTTGTTCACAATGAAGCTGCCAGTCAGATTGATTAATGTGGATGTTGCCTAATGACAATACTCAATCAACTCTGCATCTTTAGGTTTAGTGCTAGTATGGCATTTATGCTGAAATGATTTGTTCGCTGAGTGTGAGCCTTTGCACAAGAAATAAGTCACTCATTTGATGATAGAAAGTTCATGGATTTTAGACGTGGAAACATCCGGAAGTAGGGAGAAGGCTGGCGGGCCTCGATTGGCTAAGGAGAATCTTTTTTTCTCAAGGAAAACTAAGGATAGTTTCATGCATGATGTTCTGCCTCTGTATAATTTGCTCAAGTTGATATCTCCAAGTCGAATAGGCATCAAAATCAAACCATTGACTGCCAAAATCTAGTTGTAACTCTAGGAAAAAAGGTTTCCTAAGTTTTCTTATATCTAGAAGTATAACTTGGATCTTAAACTCTTCAAGTACAATGATAACCTCATAAGGTGTACCCTCCTAAACATTCTGGTGATTTGGCTGCTGTCTCTGATAGGATAAAACCATAATCAGAACCATCATTGTGAATTATGCAATTTTACCATCAGTTCCTGATATTTGGGGATACGTTAAAATCATCTGTTTTCCATGTCTTTTCTAAATGTGCAGATAGGAGGCCACCAGGTGTTGGCCGTGGAAGGGGAAGGGCCAGAGATGAGGGTGGTAGGCCAGCTAAAGGCATTGGTCGTGGTCAGGATGATGGCAGCAGCAAAGGTGGTGGTCGTGGCAGGGGGGGACCTGGTGGTAGAAGTGGTGGTGGTAGAGGTGAGCATTCAGTTCATTTCATCAGAACACATGTTAAGACATCAGCTTTCTAGAATAAGTGATCATATTTTTGTATAAATAACAGGTGGAGGACGCGGTCGTGGTTGATACTAGTCAAGTGACGAGTGCCTCTCTGAAGGCAAATGCCACTTTTAAGGCGTTTCTTTGCATAGACTCAGATACAAATGTGATAGTTTGAATTGCCTTTGATGCACATTCTACTGCCAATATGGTTTGATTCTGTCATGTGAGGTGGAAGGTCTAGATATTTGGAGTTGTTTTGATGTCCCTGTTTATTTCTGTTTTCCTGTTTTGAAACTTTCAAAGTGTGGTGGAAGATTTGGCTCGCATGTTGTAATAGCAATTAGCATGAGCAATACAATTGTCATTCCCTTTTTCATTTTAAAATTTCTTGTAAAGTATGGAACGACTTACAACTTGCATCATACTAGATCTTTCTGACAGATATGCTGCATTCACCAGATGATTGCTTTTGTCAACGGCACATGCATTCATCTGTTCAAGCTTATCGACGGAAGCAGATGGATCTTGTTTTATGCTGTGATAACTTGCACCGAGCGTAGTTCCGTTTATTGTGTTATGCGTAGGCAGTATAGTTATATGTATTTGTAGTTGCTTAAATATGTTTCCTTTGCTGTCTAATATTTGTCTAGGCCATTTATTTATGCATAGATAGCTTGTGGCTTTTATCCAAAAAATCAGAGTTCGGACAAGATAATTTCAGAGCAACCAGAGATGTTCAGGAATTTGCTTTGATTTGTGCGAGTTTTTTCTTACAAATGCAAAATTATCTAACATGAAAAAAATGAGAAGTAGAGCATCGACCTACTGATGTCAGAAAAATTAAACACATCAACGAGATGCAACTTTTACAAAAAAAAAGATCATACATCATTTACAATGTTAAAAAGAACAAAGAAATTCAACTCCTCCAGAACAGTCTGAACTTTGATATCAGTCATTAGTAACCCATGAATGCTCGGCACTGCGATTCCCAGTGTTCCTTAGCCTGGCGAACACGCTCAGCTCTTTCGGTCTTTAGCCTTTGCTCCCAGTAATCAGGGCAGCTGTTTCAGAGCACAGAAAACAGGATAAGTTTCAAATTGTTCCAATAGGAAGATGACCAAATCTGAGCATCTCACTTGATCTGTTACCTGTGTCTTAACAATGAGTTCAGCTCTTCCAAGTGTACTGCACCACCATATACTCCTTCCTGAAGTATAATGTAGCACATATATAATCCCATGTAACTATGACATCCATGCACTAATATGAAGTATATTGTCAAGTCAGAAGTAAGAACCTGTCTACACAGTGGACACTTTTCCTTGTGGTCTGCAGACTTCAAACCATTAACAATTGTCACAGATGCAGCAGAACAGCAGCATGTGTAGCAGAATATGTGGCCGCAGGTGAGAGAAACAGGGTCGAAAACTGTGTCCTGTGAACCAGACAAATTCAGAAAAAAGGCAACCTTGATCAATTTTTTTACTATAGTTCTTATAATGATGCACCCACCAGACAGATTGAGCATGTCAGATCAATTTGGATGTTCATGGAGTCGAAGAGGCCGCACGTCAGAGTTGGCTTGTCATCCTCAAAGGTCAGCGAGCAGTCGCCAAACAGCCCCATCATGGCATCGTTCTTGACGTTGCTCTTCCTCAGGTTGATGTAGAAGGCCATTAATTCACTGAGCCATGGAGATTGGAGGATTTCAATGTGCATCCTGAGAGCTTCTGATTTGAATGCCTGTCCTTGCTTGGAGTAGTGAATCTGCAGAAGCATTGGACTGTGTTCAAACTCATGAACATCATCAACAAGTCTATAGATTCAGAAATGGTCAGCTTTCAGAAAAGAGGAACCTTGTCATATTTCTTTAAGATCTTCCTCATGGCGATGGAATTGATTATAGCATACGTAACCAGGTCCTTGCCTTCCTGTATCAGAGAACCATGGCTTCTCGGAGACTTCCCACCAAACCACATGAAGTACTTCCGGAATCCTGATGTCAGATGCAATTCCAGCAGCTCCTGAGCTCTCTGGTTAAAACAACCCACAACAGCTGACATCTCCGTGAGGAGGGCAGGGAAGAACGTGCCATCACACACTTCATGTGGAAAACAAATCATGTCAGACAACACAAACTCAGATTGAAAAGGAAAAACGATAAATTTCAAATTCTGAGAGGATTCTATTCTACCTGCACAATTTCCAGGGCATTTGCCTCCTTCATTCCCCTGATGCTGTTGTGATTGGAATTCCTTCCTGCACCTCTTCAGAATCTTCTTAAGCTTCTTCAATTCAACACCAGGGAGCTGCTCCTCCCTCGTGATACCCTGCATGTACTCCTCATACTTCTTGCAAAACTTCATTTTTTCTATTGAATAGGCCTTGGGACCAGAAACAGATAGAGAATTATGCTGGAAGAGCGCAAAGATCCCAGCTTTCTATCAGATACTGGAAAACGGACGAGAAGTTTGAGCCTCAAACGCAACGCAATCGTAAGAATGATAAAAAGATCCAACCTTTCCACCAGAAATCTTCGAAAGATTCCAACTTTGGACAAAAGGACAACGGGATGTGATCAGAAGAACGAGAAGGAGAGCCAGTTTCAGAAGAATTCAGAATATTCTGAATATTGATAGAAAATGTTTATATATACGAGTCCGAGAGATCCTTTAATTCTAAATTCTAATCAAAGGCCGCTCCAAAACTATGTGCGATGGGAACATGTGAGCACATACGCATTTATAATAGTTTTGCGGAAGAACAGTGGACATATTACATATTTGATTTGGATAATAGAAAAGGGTCCCAATTTGTTGGTGGCAGATAAGTATGCTTTGGGGAGGTAATGGACGCTTGGATTCTGCATATGTTTAATTGACTCTAATAATCACAGTTAAGAATTAAGATAGAGACCATTTCCTTGTGGGGCTTCATCCTTTGATTGCAAAGAAAGCCAAAAATAGTAAAACCATAACAGATTATTATTTCTTTTAATCTTAGAAGAGGACAAGGAAGTTTGATTTATATACTAAAAAAGAGAACTTTAAGAAGGAGGTTTTGACTGGAACTAAAAATAAACATTACTAACAGTAATTTAAAAAAAAAACAGATTTTTTTTTCAAACAGTGGTACTACTTGAACCAATAATAATGGTTAAGTTGAAATGAGATCAGAATTCCCTGAGTGCAGTAAAGAAAACTAGAACTCACAGCAAATGGATTGAGATCTGAAAAAGTCAAGGGGGGGGGGGGNCCAATAATAATGGTTAAGTTGAAATGAGATCAGAATTCCCTGAGTGCAGTAAAGAAAACTAGAACTCACAGCAAATGGGTTGAGATCTGAAAAAGTCAAGGGGGGGGGGGAGCTTCAAGAAATGAGGTCAGAATTCCCTGAATTCAGTAAATAAAACTAGAATTCACAGCAAATGGATTGAGATTTGAAAATTTCAAAAGGGGGGCACAGCATGCAGGACATTTACTTTAATACCTGAGGCCAATTTTTGTAGTGCAGCAAGCCAGAAATGAACATAAAATATGATATGTTGAATTGATCAACTGGAAAGATGATTTTTTTTTTCTTTGCTACCAGTTTTATGTCAACGTTGCATGCTGCTACGTCTTTTTCTTAAGAAGCAAAATACGTTTGCACTTGTAGATATTTCTGGTTTGGAATCCACCAAAAAAAAAAAAACTTGTGGATGTTTTACAGCACACTGCAACCTTGGAAGAAGTTTTTTCTTGCTTTGTTGTTCTATGTTGCCCAAAGATCAAGTTTGTGGCATAAAATGCTGCCATGTATCAACCAGGAAGAAGTCTTCATGTATATAATCCAAAGTTGGCTCTTTTTGACCCTAATCTGCATCAGTCTTATTATAAAGGCTTTGTTCATATGTAAATCTACAAACATGCATATAGAACTTAACCAAGTGGATGGATATGAATTCTAATTCCACTATTCATTTGCGATATCAATGGGCGACGATTCTACCAGTTTTGAAAGATCACAGCAGATGAGTTTTGAACCAACAAGTTGATCCTTAAATTAACTTTGCAATAAATTAAGTCTCTTGTGTGGTTGCATGTGCAATGCAGGATTTGTGTTTAAAAAATAAAAAAACCACACACTCCATTGGGCTCACGCTGGCACATATAATAAATATATATGAAAAAAATAACCTGTAACGCACTTATATAAAAAATATCGATATTTTTTAAACAAATAAATAATAATCAAATTATTTTTTATATAAAGTATCATTACTTTCTGATGTGCTACATTAAAAATATACTACACATTATATATATATGAAGGGTAAAGGGCGTGTAGAGTTAAAATTGATGTGAGATTAAAGTAAATTATAAAGCTATTAACTTTTGACAATAACTTTTTTTTCTAAAAGAAATGCTTGTACAAATCAAATTTCATTGATGACATTATTTTCAAATCATATGTTATATTGATTGTCTTGCCTAATAGCTTTAGTTTTTTTAAAAAAATTACTTTTGTATTTATGCAAGAAACACTTTTATAACCTATACTGTCTTTTGTTCCTGTCTATATCAAGCTTAAAAGCAGATAGAGAGACTCTTATATTTATATATTGTTTAAAAAAATATAAACGGATGATATCTTTTTACTCTCATTTCAATATGAATTGAACATTTGGTTATATTTATATTCATTTTTTTTATAAACAAATTTTGCCGTAGACTCTTTTTTTGTATTTACATTATTCTTAATTCTTTTAAATTCATGTAGAAAACACACGCCCCTCTCGTTTGTAACTTAATTAAGAAATTTTAAACTTGCATTTGCACCGATGAGATTATTCATGACCTCATGAAAGCCTTTATATTTGATTTTATAACCGTGTAATCGGGAAAAAATATCCTGAATTGAAATATATATGAAGCATCATCGAGTTGCTAAAATATATTTAAAAAAATAGAAAACAGATAGCGCCACCCGTAAAACATATATACCTTGGATTTGATATTTGTCAAATTAAATTGGGTAGGCAATATATAAACGTAGCTAGGCTAGCTGCCAACTGCCACCGCCAGAATCTTAAAACTACATCGAAAGAGATACTCCACTCGTGAATATTCTAGATATCAATAAATATATTAATTTAACTAGAAGAGAGTTAATGAGCTAAAAACAAGAGAAATATAATAAACTTTAGTAAGAGTTGGGAGGAGGAAGATGCTTCTCGTATTTTGAATTTTACAAATATTAGTGTGAAATGAATAAATATATAATTATTAAATTTTATTTGATATATATCAATAATTTGAATAACTAATAGTATATAATAATTATATATTATTGATTAATTAGTAATAATTTAATTATTAAATTTAATAAAAGAGTTTGACAAATGCAACGTCGAAATCGGCTGATTAAAAAGATATGATCAATTATTTAAATAATTTTTATAATTATATATCTCCTAAAATAAAAAACTATTTAATATTAATAAATAATATTAAAATAAATAATTAATAAAATAATAGCCAATCATATGCTATAAAAAGTAATTGTGTTGCTATAAATAGTAGGTAATAATGAAATATTTTAAAAATATATTTGAAAATAAATTTCAACAAACTAGTAGCAAGATCTTCAAATGTATGTGAATTTTAATTAATTATCGTTATTATTAATTATATTTATCAAATACTTTAAATAATATTTTAATTTGATCATACTATACACTACTAAAGATATTAGTTTAATGATGTGTTAAATATAATCTTAATCTATAATCTCATATAATAAGAAAATTAACGTTAGTTAAGAAGTTAATATTAAGAAAAATAACTGATTATAAAATTGGAGTGATTAGACCCATAACACATTTTGCACATCTACAAAATTCATCGCTGAAATATAACAAATAAATCAAACTTTGAATAAAATAATCACTCTTAATAGGAAAATAAAGAATGTGCTACCTACTTAAGTAGATAGCACCGTATTACATATATTATTCATCGTAAGATGTTAAATTTATGATAAATTTAAGATCTTATCTTTTTTAAAAAAAATATTATAAATTATTAAATTTATCATATATCTAATAATAATAAGATAAATAGTACGATTTATCTATTTAAATAGATAGCACATCCGTTAGATTCCTTCTAATAGAACTTTTATTTTTCCCTAGTTTGTCATTCTAATATCAATTAATCTATTCTCTAATAATATATATATATATATATATATATATAATTTTAGATAAGAAAAATACATTGATATAGCACGAAAGTTAAAATATTAATTACTAACCAAACTAAGACTTCAAAAATTGAACATAATCTCGATTCTATGACATGACATCCATATCAATTACGCCAATCAAATTTAATTATATATCTCTTAACTTTAAACTTTAATTACATAACAAAAAGTTGAAATCGAAAAAAAAAAACAGTAATCGATTTTCAGTTACTTTCCAACTCAAATTCGAAATCAAATTATTATATTATTAATTAAAATTCACTTTAATCAATAATAATATATTTTTTATGTCGTGTTCATGTAATATCCGAGAAAACATTAGTCGTGAGGAGATAAAAAGACACGAAAGCGTACAAGGATCAGGACATCCATATTAAATTTGCATACATATCCATTTATGCGTAGTTTGGAATCTTTGGATAACATTGACATACTTGTCATTGTTTATGAGGTCATGTCACATGTATGTGCTGCATTGCGTTTGCAATTGCGTTTGTTTCACTGGAATTTTAATTTAATCGCAAAAGTTTATTTTATGAGAAATATCATTGGAGAAAAATATATTTTGGGGAAGTATTGTCTTGCATTTATTTCATAATTTTCTTGTTGGCTAAATTTAAAACTATTTTTTCACAAGGATATATTTATTGAAAATAAAAATAAATATGTAACTGAAAAAAATAAAATTAATAGGTTGAGCTTGCAAAAGATGTGAAACTAATGTTATTAATTTAATTTATAGTCAGTGTATTTAATTATTAGCGTCATACGAGTTAAATAATTGATGTTATTTTTCGAATATTGAGATGATAATCGAAAAAAAAAATTACTCATCCATCATAAATAATAAGAAATGTATCTTTATCACTCCGTCTTAAAATAATAATCATAATCATACTCTTATGCACCAAGTTAATACAAAAAGTATAATTAATAAAAGTCAAAATCAGTTATATATTTAAAATAAAGTTAAGCGACCTTTTACAATTGGTTTTCTTAAATAAATAAACAAATAGCTTTTTGTAAGCCTTTGTCTTTGTTTATTTTTGTGTTCACAAAATATTATGTTGTGAATAACCTTTAAAATAAGGTAATAGGCATAAAAAATAATACATTTTTTCCTTAAGGTATTTTTCTATATATATATATTCTGTTTTTAAATTTATAAATGAATTATTTTTTAAAAATGTATAAAAACAATTATTGCGGTTGATTGATGGAGGGATGATAGGGAGACATTATCCCAAACTTTTGTTCCCAGCTTTTAATTGTGTGCCACAATCAAAATCAAGTCTTTGTTTTCCAAGTGATTGCTACTTCCACAAGTAAAAGTTGCATCATTAATGGATGGATCCATTTGCCATGGATCATGTTTATCGATCGCATCCCAATAATTGCTTCACCGGAAAAAGAATATCGATAATTAATTGCAAACTTGGATCATTTCCTGATATTTCGCCGATAACGATGGACATCCCTTTCTTGCACTATTTCATGTTAATCATGCAGATACAATATAAAGCCATCGTATTATGAAATAGGATTTAAAGGAGGTGTCCTTTAAACTCTATTAAATAACTCAATTAAACTCTATAAAATAATTAAATATATAAACTTTTTCAAATAAAATTATTTTAATATGAGTAATTCATTTTTTTAAAAAAACTCAGTTTCGTTAATTCTTATGATAAAATTAACGCAAATTTATTTGGTAAGCTTTTCATTTCGCTCTTTTCTGTTAAAAGAATATTCTCCCTCAAAAATATTTTTTTTGTCGTTGGAGATATTGATGTCATAGGGCAATTAAAATCGAGGTAAAAAATAAAATAATATTTTTGATCAAATTTACGATCTTAAAATTTAAACTAGAGGATATTAACTTCCGTTGATCTGAATTACATATACATCGCTATAGTTTAACAATTTGATTTTAAGATGTGTAATGAACAAATCAAGATTTATTTGCTATTTACTTTACCTATGCAAAATTGCAAAGGAAAAAAAGTTTGAAGACAAAAAAAATAACGTTCAATTAATATTATATATTAAATTTAACATGAGATTAAAAAATTAGAAAATTTTGAGTTAAGATTAAAATAAAAATTAAAAAAAATTGAGTTTCAATTTTGACGAAGCTCAAATAAAATTAATTTTTTAATGATTTACGTGATGAGTTGGACTGTCAAAATTGTCGCCGGCCCATGTGAGAAAATATTAAAACTATAAATATAAAAATATTACTCTAATTTCACATTTAATTTAATAATATAAAAAAATAATTGGAGAAAATAGATAGAATATAATTGTGGAAAAAATAAATTGCAAATACCAAATCATGTAGGTTAAAGTTAGCTACTGATAACATGGTCGTTGTGTAAGATTAAAAAACTTGTAGTCTAATATTCAAAACCTGCATACCTCTTTTTTTTTTCAACTTTTCATGTACATATCAAATAGGAAGAGGCAAATGTATGTTATTAATTTTAGCATCATTTGATTCAATCGAATTATTATTATTATTATTATTATTATTATTATTATTATTATTATTATTATTATTATTATTATTATTATAAAATTTGTTTAGAAAAATATTTAATTTGTAATTAAACAAAAGCAAGTTTATCTTACTAAAAAAGGGCATATCATACATTAATGGATTAAACTTAGGATAAAATGTATTGTTATTGGAAGATAATTTTGTTACGATTTCTATCAAATCATCATTTTAATTCTGTGAAAAAAATGTGTCTTTAGTTGTAATTAATTATGCACGTACTGTTAACTAAGTAAAATATATACCTTTTTTCCTTATCACAAAAAAGAGTTGGCATCTTCATTTCTTGCAATGTTGGGAACAAACAGTTGAAACTGCCCAAGGCCCAAAGTAACATTTGAATTTAAAATAATTATTAATGTTTTAATAACTGCCTCATTCATAATGAGACTGATTTTTCAATTAATGAATATGATATTTTAGGGGAGATTATTAAATAATATTTTAATAGCTTGAATCAATCTTGAACTGTTTGCTAACATTATTTCCTTTTTTTTATCCATCCTTTTTTTTTCACTTCTCAAACAAAGTTCTTTTTTTTCCTTTCATGTTACAGCTTACAATCATATCTCATGTTAATGCAACACCTTTGTCTTTTTTCTATTATAGTCCGAATATTTGCAATATTATTGGTTTTTCAGTAATTTAATTTGTGATAAAAAAAATATAAATATTCCATAATTCTATTCTAAATTTAGTTATACTTCTTAAAGTTCAAATTCGCCGAATCAATGCAACATCATCTATTTTGAACAGGTCGTATGTCACCTTTGCATGCTTTTGTCATATACGTACATTTATACTTGCATTATGCGTATTTTAAATTTAATAAATACCTCCAAAACTTTTTTTCCGAAGGCGCAAAGCCCTCCCGCTTCATGGTCTCACTTCTTTCCACCTGTCGCGTCTCAAACAGCGTTCACTCGTTCCGCCACTGATATGTCGAATAATCAAGTGGGATCCAGTCCATTTAATCATCTGATTGCTTGATACCATCTTTGCTGTTCGTAGCAATACAGCTATGTCTTGTTACCCATCCGTCGTCATCGTAACAACTCATTTATCCACTTTGTCTTTCTCCAATGCAAACGACCGCATAGAAAACCTATAAGAATCGTACGATGACGCTTACACGTACCCATCGTTTTTGTATTGGCGGCGGATCGACAAGTCGTACCAGATTATTTATGCGGAGAATTGGACTTAAGATGACACATGGCCCTTTTATATATCCACGTGTATGCACCTGCTTTATCCAACAAAACTCGTCAGTCGTCACCGTAACTTAAATATTTAGCGTTTGGGGGAAAAAAATGGCGTCTGCGATCGCAATGGCGGGGGCCGCGGAGGGCAAGGAGCCGGCGGCCGCAGAGGCGTTGGTTAAGGAAGAGATGGCGGAGCCCGGCCGATCTCCGGCGACGACGACCTCGACGGCGGCGGCGGAGAAGGAGGAGGAGAGGAGGAAGATGGTGATGGTGATCGGGGTCGACAGCAGCGACCACAGCTACCACATGCTGGAATGGACTCTACGCCGCTTCTTCTGTGCGACGCCCGGCGGCCCGGCGGATGCTTTGTACGAGCTCGTGATCGTGCACGCGAAGCCGCATCCGGCCTCCGTCGTCAGCATCGCCGGTCCCGGTAGACCCTTTTTAGGTCTCCTTTTGGTTAATGCATCCGTCCTCTGCGCTGTAGCAGAGGTGTGGTTTAAGCTTTCAGTTGGTTGTTAATGGAGACGTTTGAAACGATAAAGATTTGGAATATTTTGTTCTGGCGTTGTAGGAGTTGCGGACGTGATCCCGTACGTGGACGCGGATCTGAGGAAGCTTGCATCGATCATCGTGGAAAAGTGCCGGGCGATGTGTGCCGCCAAATCGGTAAAGAACTGCACTTTGTGCTTGTTGAAATGACTGTTATTTCGTTTTACATTTCTTTCGTCTTAAATCTAATTGGTTTTCTAGTTCAATGTAATTTGTGACTGGTGGTAACAAATTTAGGTATTTTTTAGGGAGATGATTGATTGAAATTTGAAAATTCCAAAATCCAAGTATAAGTTTTTTTTGTTTATTGAAGGTTTTGCAACGTTTTCTTTGGTGTTTGTGGCTAAGAAAATTTTGCATTAGCCAATTTATGTATAAACTTTTTTTTTTGATAGAAACTTATACATGATGTAACGCCCCCAAACCCACACCCTATTACGGGACTTGGAGACGCCATGTCGATACAAATATTGGATTGAATGTAGTGTAATCGCGGTATGTTGGTCAGGGGCCGTGACCATTGTTGTCGGAACCGAACCGGACCGGCCGGTTCGACCGGTTCGACCGGGGCCTAGTCCGGTCCTAGTTCGATGAAAAAATCGGATAAGGAGTTGGACCGGTCAAAATCGGTCAAAACCGGTCAAGAACCGGAAAAATAAGGGTCGAACCGTTTGAACCGGCCATTTTCAGTGAACCGACCGATTCAAGCAAAAAAAAAGAAAAAAACTTGGGCTAAAAAGAGGGGGTGGGCTTTGGAGATAAATGTGCCATGAAAAATACTATAGTTAGAAGCCTTTTAAATTAATTTTTGTTTTTTTTTCTTTTTGATTATAAAAGAATTCTTTACTTGATATTTGTGTTTTAATAAATAATTATTTAAGATATAAAAACTATAGTTAGAAGTCTTTTAAATTAATTTTGATTTCTTTTTCTTTTTTTAATTATAAAAAGAATTTTTACTTGATATTTGTATTTTAATAAATAATTATTTAAGATATATTTTATTAATAATTTTTGTATCAAATAAAATGTTAATTGATTATAATTTTTGAAAATAAATTTGATTTTTATTCATATTTAATCATTTATTTATGACTCTTTTATCTAAATAATAAATTATATTTTAATTTAATATTTTTTAATAGTATCCGGTTCGACCATCCGGTTTAATCGGATCAACCGATTAAACCTAACCCGGAGGCTCCTCCGGGTCGACGTCCGGTTCGGTTCTGACAATATTGCAATCACTGTAAAGCAAAAAAATATATAACGGTTTTCCATTCATGCTACTTTGAGATCATATATGCTACTTTGAGATCCATGTAAAGCAAAAACATCATAGAGCACAAACTTATTTTCCATTTATGAAGGCGTGCAATCACTGCCTGCTTCCTAAGTTAATCTTCACTTTCTACACACTACTGCCGAGCAAAAATGCATTTCAACGTGGTAGGTTTTCTGTATCAGATTGGACAAATTGGCTTGACATGGAACGAAAAACATTGCGTATTCTTCTGACTGGTAACAGAGATACACATGATACATATTCAATACCATGCAGGTTAGCCTGCCAATTTCCATGACAGTGCTAGTTTAGTCATTATGTATACCTAATGTTAAATATTGATCCATACTCTAAAAGAAATATTGATGGACTCAGAATGACTCATGCTGCTGATTAATGACAAAGTTCAATGCTGAAAAAAAAAGAGAATTGAAAGGTAAATCTTTCAACAGTTTCCATCTCAGGGTTTCTCAAGAACAAGGTTTAGATCAGCTTTCTAAAACTTTAGCGTATATTATGAGTGAAAAATATGAAATAATAGTTACTTACAAATAAGAAGAAGTTCATTCCAGACACCAAAGATTGGGTAGCATTGGCAACACAATCCGCAGAGGGTTTTCCTTCATAGACAATTACTTTGTCAGCCAGGTAGTTTGGCCATGATGAAGTATGCTCAACCACAAAGACAGTTTTCTTTGCATGGAGTATATGAATCTTTTTATCACTTTTGATGCAACAATACACTGCTCCTAATCAACATGAGCACTTGGTTCATCAATCGATATATGTCTGCAGGCTGAAGTGATAAAAATAAGGAGACAAGATACATGCTAAATAGTCAATTATATACAATACACAATTAGAACATTAAAAAGGTGTCTTATTATCTAAATAGACTTGCTAATATCAACTTCAATTGGTTCTTAGAGTCTTCTGCAATTATCCACTTTAAAGTTTTTACCTTATCACAAACTCAATTGTCCAGATGCAACTACCTCCAAGCAGGTAAACATTAAAGAGCAAAGCATAATTAAGCAATAAGCAAAGTAAACTTAAACACAAATATTGGGGAAAAGAAATTTCTTGAGAAGAAAAAATAAAACTAACAGCATACAATTATTTCTCCTCATTACAAACTTAAAACGAGAAATAACACAATGACTTAACATAAATGTGTTAAGCCATCATGAGAGAATCCATTGGTGGTTAAAGAAAAGTATAAATCATGACAACTGACTAGATGGAAATCTCAGAATTGATTTCACAGATAAGATGGAAAATAAGGTCTCTGA
>LTAE01002048.1:32271-42477 GCA_001647135.1 Pontederia paniculata | reverse complement strand
CTCTCTCTCTCTCTCTCTCTCTCTCTCTCTCTCTCTCTCTCTCTCTCTGAAGAGCCACAAGATGTTTTACTTTCCAGTTCCCGTGGAGCATCTCTGGTGGTAAGTTTTCTGGGCAAAAACTGAGAAAGGATTCGAGGGATGGGCTGTAGAGCTACCTGCTGCTTGGTGTTCTCGGCGGGAGATGCAAGTTCTTCAAGCCGTAATGATGCAAGGAGCTGCTGGTGAGCTTAAGGATTCGACCTTGGTGGCAGGGATTTGAACTTCTCTGTGCAAGAGCTACTGAAAGCTGAACTTCTCTGATCGTTGATCTGGTTTCCTTGTTGAGGTGGTGGAGATGTATTCCATGCTTTGGCGTACCCAAGATGTGACTTTGTTGATAAAGTTGTGATCTTTCGGTGGCTTTGAGCTGGTTGGTTGGTCCTTGGCCTGGTGTTTGGAAGGGAGCCGGAACTTTGTCGCTTGTTTCGGTGTCCTTTTACCTTGCTTTCAGCGTCTTTTTTGTCTATCATAGTTCGATGTTGCATTTGTTTCAGAGAATGGACGTTTTGGGGCTGTGTCCATGGAGGGTTTGATCTTTTTGAGGTTTAATCTGTGCATTGTGTTCCTCCACTGCAATTGCTGTAAATTTTGTATGCATTTGGCGCGAAGATTTAGTTTTGGGAGGGGAGAAAAATGAGGGCTTTGAGCAGTGTGAGCATCGGTTTGAGTCTTGTCTCAGGCTGCCTGTTGTTGGCCCTCGTAGCAGAGTTGTACTACTTGTTCTGGTGGAAGAAAAGAAGGGACAATGGAGACATAGAGGACGGCTACATCGGCCCTGCAAAGGAGTTCCTCTACCTCTTCTGCCACACGAAGCCATCTTCTGTTTGCTCTGCAGCCCTTAACCCCAGAGCAACGTCCGCTGCAGCAGATGGAGAAGTAGAACAAGTTGATGGTGGTCAAGTCCACCTCCGCTCCAACTCCGGCAAGGATCACCACCTGAAGCCATCAGGAGACGAGGACACCATGGAAGCAGAGCTCAGGAGGCTTCACAGTCTTGCGGGCCCTCCGAGGCTCCTATTCACCATCAAGGAGGAGACGAAGGAAGACTTGGAATCCGAGGACGGGAGGTCCAGAGGGGGAAGGAGCAGAAAGAGCTCAAGGGGGAAGAGCTTGAGCGACATGTTCGTTTCTTCAGAGACCCCGTTCTTGACGCCTTTGTCTTCTCCACCACTCTTATCTCCAACTATCGCTCCTTTGGATTACATCAAGCAAAATGGATTCAACCCCCTGTTCGAGTGCTCAAAGGACGAAGACCTGAGCAGGATGTGGACTTCGCCACCTCCAAAGTTCCAGTTCTTGAGGGATGCCGAGGAGAAGTTGTACAGGAAGCTGCAAAGTACTCGGTGCCAAGACGAGTAGCAGGCAAGTTTACCGTTAACCCTCTTCCACCATCCCCACCTCCTGCTGCCTCATCTCCCATCACAGTCCCAGGGCAGGCATTGGTCAGCGGAAAGAACAGTTCCTTACAACAGTATATGA
The DNA here is from genome assembly GCA_001647135.1 of Pontederia paniculata. Taxonomy (NCBI): domain Eukaryota; kingdom Viridiplantae; phylum Streptophyta; class Magnoliopsida; order Commelinales; family Pontederiaceae; genus Pontederia; species Pontederia paniculata. Next base: position 40,959 of record LTAE01002048.1, on the reverse strand, counting down.
GAAGACGAATACTCAAGTAGGAAAAAAAACTGTGACCATTTCTTGATTTGTTTGATGGATCTCCCATCCAACATATATTTCTCTGTCATGTTTACTTTGAGATGTGATGTGTTTTCTAACACTGTTAGTGCAATCTCAGAATGCAATTTCTCTCCTTCTTCTTTTCATTTTCCCTTGGTGATATCCTGATGTCTCCACTCACCTTCAGCATCATCCATGGCGCACTCATCATTGACTGATGGAAGCTAGCCATCATTCCATTTCTCTTTTCTTCTAATGTTTGTTAATTGAAGTATGGCCTACTGCTACAGATAATGAGAAGGATGCATCTTTGTTACTCCTTTGTCTCTGAGTGCTCAAGACTGTAATAATTCTTGTGGATGGTTCTGCAAAATGATACTGATTTTGCTTTCTAAGTTCAAAGGTTCTACACTACTTTCTTTTTCTCCTCGTTGCTTTGAGACGAACTCCAGGTTGCCTTCTTCCAGGTGTCTGTTTCCCAATCCAATAATAATACATTATATTCATCCACCTTTTTATCTGTGCTAGATGCCTCATCAAAAGAAGATGGAAAGAGGATGAATCTTTTATATTTCTTTCCTTCAGGTCAGCTGTTTAGTCTTATAAATTTTCCAAGAACAATGACATCTGAGAAATGTACTATGAAGTTATTTTGATGGGCATTGCTGAGAGAACTCTGACCATTATTTTTCATGCTTCAAGTCTCATCCCTCCTCCATAATTATAAGATTCCTGAAACAATATCACAACATCAAATTCAGCATGACAATACAATAATTCACTTGAATTAGGACAACATGATATGTGGACAAAACTGATGCAAGTGGGTGTAAGGGATCATCAATAAGATTATTATTGGCACTAAACTTTGATCAACACAGATTTCTTATGACACTACTTCTCAATAAGGTGACAAACATGAACAGCAATGGATGTGATTACCCTTTCTTGGACCTTATGGCCGAAACAGTGGTGGTTGCAGAGATATAATGACCAGTTTGAATGAGACCACCATCCATATCACCTTTATTTCTGTTTTAATCTCAGCCTCCAAGCACAGGTTATCTGATTGAACAGTGAGTGTAGGAACCATTGGACCATACTGTTCAGTCACATGACAATCATGATCAGTACACTGAAGTAATCTACAACAAGCAAGTAAAATCAGTAGATCACATTGTCATCTTCAAATCCTTGTGCTTCCAACATTCATGAATTCCCCTACACCCAACAGGATGTCTGAGAAACTAAGAAGCAGAGACAAAGCTGGAAACATGCTGAAACACCAGATATCACCAGCAACTTGTCACAATGGGAAATTTGACAATGCAGGAAAACTAATGCACTGACTGATGGTTAAAAGCATTCACCTCCAACATAAATGGCCTTTATTCTTCAGCTGTGTCTTAATGACTGAAAGTATTCCGCCTGCTCTGTGGTCCAAGATGGTAGGAAGACGTTTACACCTTGTTCATAGCAACGCTTACATGGAGAGGAAAGAACTGAGGCAAAAAAGCAGTAAATTAAACTATCAGACTTCAGAACGTATTAAGTGACCACTTTCAGCTGCAAAAGGAAAAAAAAACTATCTGGTCATGCTAAATAAATTAAGTACTTTGCCTATGTAAGGTGACCTCAGATCTCATTTTACTATCACAGAGTAAATAGCATAGGGAAAATGCTGGATCAAGTAACAGTGCAATGCTTTAAATGATTCTGATACAGTAGCAGTAAATTTTGTAATATTAATGCTTAAATGTCTCCACAAACCAAATCTACACAGTGAAGCTTGAGGAGCTGTCTGATGGGACAGTTTGGTATTCAAGAATGCAGCAAAGCCTGCCTGACCATGCAAAGTTCTTGTGATCAAGGTCAGCATCAGAGAAATCTAAAAGTCATAACTCATAAACATCAGAACCTTTTGCACACAAGTGTAACATTCTTGAATTATCTAAACCATTAATTCCCGGCTTCATAGTTTATGTCCAAAACCATTCAATTTTCATCTAGTAGGAAATGAATTAAAGAAAAATAAAGATGAGATCTTGAATTCAAACTCCTCTAGAAAAATCCTGGACCAGTTGTCATTAGAAGAAAGAAAAGTAAAAGTTAATTTGACATTTGATTAGTTTCTTCAACATGAAGGACTCGTTTGACATTATTCTCTTGAGTGACGATGGTGATGGATATAATATTACAATTACAAACAACCACAAGGAAAACATCATAAAGGAGCACATGGGTTTCTAGGCATATCAATTCTTAATTTTATTTCTCAATTGTGATTAATATAAACAGAATATATTTACTTGATTTATAGAAAATAGGAATGTGTAATATAAGTATTGCAATACTCCAACAAATGCCCAATATTTCGGATGATTACTTATTAGTACCACAGTTTAAGACAGGTTTGTTTGGATGAAATTACTGTGCTTGTGTTCGACGGTCAAGAAAATCATGATAAACAAAAACAAAATTTTCATTTGGCCAAACAATTATATTCGCTTTCCAGTTTTGAAGAAGGAAAAATATTTGTGGTGTCAACTATTAATGCATACTTTTTTAATTTATTTTTCTTAGAAAAACAAATAATGAACATGATTTTTTTCTTTTATTCTGATACCCACTGGTCAAATTAGTAACTCTAAAAATTGAACTCGGGCTATTAACTTTCGTCGATTTTGAAATACAATTCTTTTAATTAATTGTATCAATCAAATTTAGTTTGACCTGAATTTTTTTTTCCTGAAAAATACTTTTGGAAATGAAAAACCGTGGTGATTGTGCACACCATATCAGCGTTACAGCTAGAAAAGATGACGAAAATTTGGAAAAAAAAGAACAGTTAGTTTGACTCACAATTGGAATTTCTTGGAATTTCGAATTGACTTTATAAAAGGGGTTGAATTTAGGCGTTCTATCACCACATAATTCGCAATGGGAGTGAAGAATACTCTTCTCATTATATTGTCTCATTTAATTAAATAAAATGATCATACGTAATAATTAAATTCATTATTTAATTTATAAAATAAAACAATATACGACATCAAACTAAGTAAGCAATCCACAAATTAATTAAAAATTTTTTTTTAAAAAATTGATCATTGAATAAAATTATGACTACTGTTAAATTTATTATTTTACAATAAATATTTGTGTTATACACGGTGTGTGAAACAAAGTTCTCTGCATGTCTTCTTTATAAAAAAATGATAATTATTTGGGCTAAGCCCGCTAAATAAAGATGTGAAGCCCATTTAAATAAATTTGTCGGCCCATTTGTATCAATGAGACCAGCAACAGTCGCATGAATAAACCAAATTCGTTCTCAGCCGTCCGTTTTGAATCTACCGGATTAAAACATTCCTCTACACTGGCATTTTACCGGTTCCTCCTCCTCCTCCCTCCCTTTCGAATTCGCCGGAGAGATGGCCGGAAAAGGAGAGCCGGCTGGCCGTTGGCGTCGGCTTGGCATCAATCGCCAACGAATACAGCGCCAAGAACCATGTCGACGCGAACCTCGTCATCAATCGGCTTCCACGAGTGGTCGCTTCCCCTTTTGCTAGGTCTGATGTCCCTCGACTTGTTAGTCCTTGTAGTTACCTTAAATTTGGCATCGTCTGATGTCCCTCGACTTGTTATGCGCTGGATTACGCATCAATGCTTTTGCTTTCACAAATTATTGTGGATGCTAAGTTTTTTAGGCATTTGTTATGCTATGTTTAAATATCAATTTGTTAAAGTTATAATTATTATTATTATAGTGTTGCATTCATCACTGTTATGATCACTTCATGTGGTTGTTGCTTAATGTTCATAACTAGTTGTTACTGATAGGAACGAAATAGTTTTCCAGCCCTGTCATGAGTCATATGTTTGTGATGAAAACACCAGCTCTCCAATTGTCCAATCAACCAAAGAATGTATTTTTAACCTAAGAACACAAGAGACTTGGTTTCGAAATTTAGAAATTATTTTAGCACTACTTCACCTTGTGGTGGTAAAGTTAAAAGAATAGATACAAGAATATACTACAAGTGAACATATTCCAATATAATTGTATTTCTGAATACTTTTGGAATATATTTAATCTAATTTTTTGATATATATATATATATATATATATATATATATATATTGAGATGATTTTGAAAATGGAGATATTGATCAAGTTAATTTTATTTCAAGGGGTGTTTTGCTAAATTTTGGGAATAAATCTCTATTCCCAATCCAAACAGGACTAAAAGATTGTGATCTCCATAGATGATTTTCCACAAGTTAAATCCAATGTTTGAAATGTTTTTTTTTCCCTTTCTTTTGTGGGTGCTGGAAATCATATTTTAACAGCATTTGGCGCCCAACAGGGATCTACTCAGGAAATGCATGGAGACTGATGAGAAGTGTCAAATTGATGCTAAATGCTATTATTAAGTGTAATGTGAATCATATTGTCCTAGTTGGTGCTTCAACAAAGACTCAAAGTTGCAGCTGTTGTTCTTGAGTGGCAAGGAACTTTGCTAATGCATCAATTCTAATGTAGCTAGAGAGCTGTCTGGATGTCACTCTTTCACTTGGCCATAAACTGCTTGAGGAGTTTTGACAGTTTTGATTTTCATGGAAATGTAATATTTTAAAGCAAGCATTATACAACTAATCCGGGGGTGAGAGAACAATTTTTTTTAAAAGGGTGAAATAACATGGACCAGTATGACGCTTGGTAAAGAAGAGGGAATTGAGGAAATGGTTCAAGATGCTGAGAACTACATGTAAAAGGATAATGAGCACAAGAAGAAGAAGTCTGCCTTGGATAACCACTTGATGCAAAAGCTAGTGGAGATTGATGAGTTTACTTACAAAGAGGAGCAGGACTGCTGGAGCCTTGGAGAGCATCTGAAACGCCATCATTGCCGAGGTGATGTACCAAGTTGCTGGACCTGTCATGGCTGGTGGAATGGATGATGATGGTCCTCTGCTGGAGTCGTTGGGGGCTGGTCCCGAGACCGAGGACGATCAAACTTATATCCCTGTGTTCCTCAATTCAAGTCAACAGGAAGTTTTGTCTTTAAATTCAAAACAGATCTTTCATGCTTGTTTACCCATAATTAGTTTGACATGTGATTCTAGACACGACTTCAGACGTAATTGAACTTAAAACTATCCCATCATTGTTACCAAGTTTTTCATTACATTCCATTTCTCATGGTTTCTGTTACCTTGCAATATACGAACCTTATCATGCCTTGCAGTCTGAATAATTCAAGGTCTTGATATTACAAACACTATCTGCAGTTTTCTGTGAGCTTTGTCCAAATTATACCTTGGAGTTGCCCTGTCAATTGCTCACCTAAATATGCCCAAATTAAACTGTCATTCATAGACGTCCCCTGAACAGTAATCCTTCTGGATAAATCCTTGAGCTGGATCACACACAGAATGCTAATTTGCTTTCCAAAGCATGGAATGCCGAATTGCACGAGTGAAGAAATGCCTGTGAGCACACAAAAGGAATAATCTGGGCGATGATGATCATTCTTCCAAGGTGAAATAATTGCGTTGGTAATTTGGTTGAAATCATTTCAAAGCGTGATTATGTGCACTTCAGTTAACTGAGTACACAGCGGTACGCTGCCTTAAGCTTAAGATGCCTACGAGGAATTGTCATCCTCCCATACTCACTGCTTTGATTTTTAAGCAAAATTTTTGGAAGTCTGCATCAATTATTTCCTTTTTTTCCCCTGCGAATGTGACGAAGGCCACCACTGCAAGGTTCTTTTGTCATCATCATGTAAAAATTTAAAAAAACTAAAAAAAATTCGTGTTTTTCTTTGCCAATCTTATGGTCCCGAACTGGAGAGATCAAAAAGTGGATGCAGGCGTACAGACAGAAGCTTAGAATTGCTCAAGCCGGATCCAGGAATCAGTCTTCCTGTTGGTTTGTGCTATAGCCTAGGAAAAGAAGAGAAGTCACAATCAGAGGGCCAAAATCCAAAGGGGACAAACCCCCTTGTTTTTATTCTCTCTCTCTCAACCCATCCCTTTCTCTCTCCTCCTTTTGCTTTAATCAAAACTCCCTTGTGGTCGGTTGGTCCTGCAAAAAATATATACACGCTTATCCTACTCATGACCAACTTTTTTCTGATCAGGAAAAGAATAGTCCATGACCATCGAATTCAGGTATTGGGAATTCGAATTCAGAGAAGAACAGAAATTATCAGAATAGGGCCAGAAACCGAAACCAAAGTGGTTCCTCAGATGGTGCATTGGTAGTTGGTCAGTATGTTAGTAATGCAATAATACACTGCAAAAGACTATTACCTTGTTATCGAGAAAAAAAAAAGATTGTTATGAATAGACAAACAGGAACCTTAGAATGATTGGATGCAAATTAGTCTTCATACTAATATTCAGACTTGAAGCCATAAAGATTGTTTTTTTTCCTCCAAGAACAGGAGTTGCAGCAATTCATAGATGCCAAATAAATTCTTACCAAAACGACAGAGAATAAATATCTGCGAAATATGAAGACTGTAAAAGAACTTTTTTTGAAGGTACATCCGTACAAATCCTATTTGACTATCAGAACATAGACAGCAACATTTGTAATTAAGAAGTTTCAGCTCAAGCTACAGCCAAAATAAGCTTCAGGGCACCTGTAAAAAGGATTAAGGATCATCTCTTCTTTGATCAAGTTTAACGCATGCACAGTGTCCGTCGCGTATACGCCTCCGACTAATGAATTGTCGACCTCATCATATCACTTCCTTTTGCGTGGGGGATAAATTTTGCATTTTTATCCACGTTGCATCATCCATGACTGCTCATCTTTGGCGCAATCCCCCACCAGAAAAGATCAAGACTGGTCCTTTGGGTCTCTTCATGATTATATATAATATTAGGATACCTGAATTTATTTCAGAACTCTTGTTCCAAAAGTTTCACTTTGAAATCTTAACTTAGTTCTTCAGGGAAGATTATATAAATGTTGTAACCATGAACAAATTAAATTTTATAGATAATCACCATCTCGTTGGCCTGTGGAGTGAAACAACTTTCAACTGGCGACAGACGTTTCAGATTTGATTCCTGGTTCTTCTTTATCCAGTTCTGAGCCCATTTTTTTTTCTTTTCATACTACGGTGATGATTACTGCAACTATGCATGCTCTGACTCATTGTATAGGAAGAAGGACATGCATCCAGATCTGTTTGCTGATCAGTAGTCTGATTCCCTCAAAGACTACGCCCCCATTGGTTCCATCCATCTAATTATTAGTTTAAGCAAATCCTGCATGCAGGCTTTTGTCAGAAACCATTCTGAACAGCAGAAGCTCGATGCTTCCTCAGTTCCAGTCCCCGAGAAACTCTCCATACATGATCAGAGTGCTCATGGAGCCTGCTGCAGGCCATGATCTAGTGGTTATATACAATTCAAAGATCCTGAGATCAGGACTAGGAATGTTCTTGACTTCTTCGCGATGGAAGTACTAAAATCCATGGAACTGTTCCAGATAAGGGGAACCCGTCCTTTACGTTATGACCATGACATGCACCATGCCCTCGTCCTTTTCCATTGAGCTTGACAGGGAATGGAAAACTTAGCTCAGTGACCCTACAACTACTGCAACTAGCTACTCTACATCTACTTCCAATTGCTCTAACCTGCTTGCATGCATGCATAATCGTTGTTTTCTAATTATCAACAGTATACTTAAGCTGTGAACCTGAACAAGAACAGACAAATGAAAAAAAAAATCTAGTGACAAATCTCATTTTTGCCAAGTTTGATTAATTGACGAAGGAAGAGGAGAGTGAGTTTTGTGGTGATGGTGGCAGACCAAAATAAAAAGTTGGAAGGGGGCGGCTAACCATGGAATGAGATTATACGTATGCATGCATGCATGGAATGTGTGCATGTATGATCAGGAATTGCATGCCAGGCCACCGTCTGAAAGGGATGCGATCGATCGAGACGGAAGCAAGACCCGCCCGTTTCATGTTTGTATGTACAATATTTTTCCTAAGTTAATTGAACTTTAGGTAATTAAGATAAATGGTTCTTAGATTAATTTATAGATTCTAATCACAAAATTAGTAAATATAATTATATAAAATTCTATAAAAAATATTTGTAAATACTTAATATTCTACTTAATTGAAGTTCATCAGCACTAGAACATGGATTGAAATTTAATTTAGTACCACTAACTTAATTTGTGGTATTGTTATCTTTTATTACTTTTTTTCTTCTCACGTGAGACTTTTATGATTATGATAAAAAATTCCATCATGTTTCATAGTCTGTCTATTTTTTAGACTTAAGAAAACATGTAAACTGATTTATAATTGTAATAAAGAATTTTTTTGTGGATAAGTAATAATAAAGATTTTTTATAAGTATTTACTTGGCACCAGTGATTGTAATATATAAAATAGTTTAATTAATTAGTTAGATTTAAACTTGAATTTAATTAATTATAGATGAATTTGGTTTATATATATAATATTAATAAGTAAATTTAATAAAGAAAATCTTTATTAGTTAAGACCATTTTTTTATTGATTAAGAAGTTGTAGACGAATTTTGAATAATATTTTTTTTCTTTTGAAATGAGAAAATGTTTCCTACCACTACTCTCTCTCTCTCTAATATATATATATATAT
>LTAE01002048.1:18525-32266 GCA_001647135.1 Pontederia paniculata | reverse complement strand
ATATATATATATATATATAGATAGATAGATCAGTGATATATGTATAAAAATAATTATTATTTAATTTAAATTTAGGTTTTATTATACATCCAAAATGCTAGAGAATGTTTTTGTGGAAAGAATTTTCTCAAAAACCTTTTTTTCTGAAAAGTATTTACCCATATAATTTATTTTCAAATAAATTCTTATTATAGAGCCTTCGTGATCTCTTTTTTAGTATACCATCGGAAAGGACAAAGCTTATAACAATGGATCGACAAATTAATTTGAATTTTTGAAATATCTAATAATTGAATCATCTGCCAAATTCGAACTTTAATAATTTAAATATAATTTTTGAATCTCATAATCACATGACTTGGTGCCTTTCAGGCTACTAGTCAAGTATTTTAAGCACCATTATATGTCTTTGGCTGAGCTGAGATAAAATTCTAAAAAAAAATTAAAGATAATCATCAACTCTTTAAATAAGATCCTTGGGATCATTATTTGAGAAATGAACTTCTCCTCTTTTTCGATGTTATTATGGAGTATGGAATTTTGTGGAACTATGTCATAGATTGGATCTATCTTAATAAATTATTTCCTTTAGGATACGATTATTAATTGTAATGCTTCTCTTCATTATTATAATATTTTGATGGATTATTGATTATTTTGTGTACTTAGGTTTTATAGTTCTAATAGCATGAAAAGAGTGATTTTTGAATTAAAGTCAATACTATTAATGTTATGGCCTAGATTAACCATGTGAGAGTCTTAAGTTGTGTGTTATGTTGATTGAATTTGCTTAAACGATCAACAATTTAGGAGTTGCATCATTAATACATCTTAGATTAATTATATTGATTTATGGTCCATTCTTTTGAATATCTTGATTAATATAAAATTAAGATAAATGATTAAACCTATTTAAAAGATAATAGCTTAGACAATTCTTAATCCACCATTATATTCGACATATGTGTGATATCTAATTCGATCTTACATAGTAGTGGTGAAATAAAAGTGTCATAATTTCTTGAAGTTCAGTGATCTTATCCAATCTCAACTAACTCAGTTATTTCTGTTTTTATCACTTAGTTTCATGTTATTCAAATTTCAATCAAACTCAAATTCTATCACAACTTAATTTTTTTGTCAAACTTTGAAATTTGATTGGTTAGGCTACACTAATCTTTGTGAGTTCGAGATTCTTACTTTTAGACTATATTATTTGAGATTAATGCACATACTAGCGATTCTTAGCACACATCACATGTTACTAAAGATGTTGGAATATACACTTATGTTGCATTATTTTTAGGGCTTCGAAAATCCAAGACAAAGAAATCAAAAGGGATGAAAGAGAAGCCACATTAACTATGGACTATAATAGGATTAAGATGGAAATTATTGGACCATAGCTATAAGACTATGTTGAATTTAGGATCCCGAGATTATTTTGATGATCATAAATTTATGAGGAAGCTTAGTTTGTACTAATAATCTTTGATTTGATGTGTAGAAGATAGGATTTTTTATTTTTAGTTAGTAATATGTCGATCAAAGTAGAGAAATGAACGACCTAAGAGGATAATGGAAGGAAAATTCTAAGTATGAAGCGATCATCCTAAGGATGTGAAGAGGCCGACCGAAGTAAGGAGCAAAGACTGAAGATATGAAGCTAAGTACTGATAATGATTAAACCTATTTAAAAGATAATAGCTTAGACAATTCTTAATCCACCATTATATTCGACATATGTGTGATATCTAATTCGATCTTACATAGTAGTGGTGAAATAAAAGTGTCATAATTTCTTGAAGTTCAGTGATCTTATCCAATCTCAACTAACTCAGTTATTTCTGTTTTTATCACTTAGTTTCATGTTATTCAAATTTCAATCAAACTCAAATTCTATCACAACTTAATTTTTTTGTCAAACTTTGAAATTTGATTGGTTAGGCTACACTAATCTTTGTGAGTTCGAGATTCTTACTTTTAGACTATATTATTTGAGATTAATGCACATACTAGCGATTCTTAGCACACATCACATGTTACTAAAGATGTTGGAATATACACTTATGTTGCATTATTTTTAGGGCTTCGAAAATCCAAGACAAAGAAATCAAAAGGGATGAAAGAGAAGCCACATTAACTATGGACTATAATAGGATTAAGATGGAAATTATTGGACCATAGCTATAAGACTATGTTGAATTTAGGATCCCGAGATTATTTTGATGATCATAAATTTATGAGGAAGCTTAGTTTGTACTAATAATCTTTGATTTGATGTGTAGAAGATAGGATTTTTTATTTTTAGTTAGTAATATGTCGATCAAAGTAGAGAAATGAACGACCTAAGAGGATAATGGAAGGAAAATTCTAAGTATGAAGCGATCATCCTAAGGATGTGAAGAGGCCGACCGAAGTAAGGAGCAAAGACTGAAGATATGAAGCTAAGTACTGAAAGGTCGACCGAGGTTGAATAATGGACGATTGAAGACACGGACGAGCAAGATAGGACGCCCGATGTGTATGAGCGAAAAAAAAATGGGCGACCGAAGTTTCAAAGTCTGCAGTACAACGGATGAAGGATCGGACGCTCCGAGGTTGAGTGGACGCCCCATGATGAAAATGATTGAAGTTATTTTAAAGTGAAGGGAGGAGAGGTCGTCCGAAGATTTTAGGGTAGAAACAATGGGCGATCGAAGTATTCCTGATGAAGACAGAGGTTGTCCAAGAGCTTCAGAGTTAAAGCAGTGGACGACCAGCGGAATGCATAGGAAGGAGAGAAGTCAAGATAGGTCGTCCAACATATCTGGGTGATAACAGTGGACGACCTGAGAAGAATGTCAGAAGAAAAGAAAGGTCGTCCAAAGTATCTGAGAGTTATCAGAGGACGACCAAAGCATGTCAGAAGAAAAGACAAGGTCGCCCAGAATACTCAGTTTGAAATGAGCGAACGATTAAAGACTATAGAAGATAAAAAAAGGACGTTCGAGGAATTCAATGAAGAATAAACGGGCAGCCAAAATTTGTGAATAAGGAAGAAATGACGTCCAAGAAATTCAATGAAGAATAAGCGGGCGACCGAAATGTGTCAGTAAAAAATAAAAGACGTCCGAGAAATTCAATTAAGAATAAGCGGGCGACTGAAATGTGTCAGTAAAAGGACGTATGAGCAATTCAATGAAGAATAAGCGAGCAATCAAAATGTGTCAATAAAGAAGCAAAGGACGTCCAAATGATTAGAGGGAAATCAACGGACGACCTAAGTAAGCTTGAAATAAAACAAACTAAGGCAAATAGGTCGTCTGAAGTATCTGAGAGTTATCAGAGGACGACCGATGAAGACTTAGAAGATATCAACCAAAGGCAGGAGTAGAGCAGAGGTCGTTCGAAGTTCCTGAGTAACAGCAGTGGACAACCGAAGAATGATTGAAGAAAAATATTCAAGTTAAGATAGGTTGACCAAAGGATTGGTGTTCAATTAGTGGGCGACCGAAGGAGCTTGAAGGAAGGAAGCAAAGGTCGCCCGATGTGCTCAGTAGAGACATTGGGCGACCTATGGAAGTCAGAAGAAAGAACTATGGATGAAGCCTGTGACTTCGAACGTCTGAAGGTGAACGGTGGACGATCGAAGCACCAGACTTCAGATTGACGGGTGAACTCAGCATAGCAGCGGTTGACCAATGAAGCAGAAGCGAGCGACTAAGGAGTAGGTGAATAGTACTGTACTTGCATTAACGTCTAGTTTATGAGAGAGAGAGATTAGACGTTTGTGTAAGGGTATAAAACTCGGTCTCAAGAGTCTTGGGAGACAACTTTGGTAAATTAGTGAACTTGTAAGCTTGAGTGAAAAGCCTTAGTTTCTCCTTCTGAGTATTCTAGCGAGAATCCTGAATAGAAGAGAGTAAATTGAGTGTTCAAGAATGAGCTCAATTATAAAAGGGTTTTCTCCTTGCCCTCAAAAGAAAGAAAGGAGAAAGAAATTGTAAGGGAGCCTTAGCCCTTGAAGAAGGAAAGCTAGTGATATATGGAGATCTCAAGTTCGAGAATAATGGAGTGGGGACGTAGGCCAAGAGTTCGGCTGAACCTCGTCAAAATATCTGTTGTGTTTGTGTCCTTTGTGCATATGTTTTTACTTGCATTCACTCTGTGATTATTTTTGTTGCATAAACATAGTTTAGAAGAAAGATTTTTATATACACTAATTCATCCCCTCTTGGTGTCATCTAGATCCTACAATTGGTATCAGAGCTAGGTTGCTCATAAATTTGTATCTAATTATAAATCTCGTATAGACTTAAATATCTAGAGCTAAAATGACATCTAATGGATTTACCCTAGATGAAGGACAATCCACCTCTAGACCTCCTCTCTTTAATGCATCTAACTTCTCTTACTGGAAGATTAGATTTCAAGTCTATGTATGTTCCATGGACAGTGACATTTGAGATGTCATTGAAAATGGATTTGATTTGCCTACTAAAGTAGTAAATGATATTCATGTTTCTTTGTCCAATAGTGAGTTAGATTCTGCAACGAAGAACCTAATTAAATTAGATTGGAAAGCAAAAAACAAGTTCTATTGTGCACTAGATCAAAGTGAATTTAATAGAATTTTTTCTTACTCTAGTGCCGAAATCTAGAAAAAAATTGTCATTACTCATGAAGGAACATAAAAAGTAAAAGAATCAAAACTAAATATTTTAAATCACCAATATGATTCTTTAAAATGAAACATGATGAATATGTAAATAGCATGCTGATTCGTTTTAATGATGTTGTAAATGAGTTAGCCACCTTGAACGACCCAAAGTCTAATGCTCAAAAAGTGAAGAAGTTTCTCAGGTCCTTGACGCCGAAATGGAACATGAAGAGAACTGTGGTTGAGGAACGACATGATCTGAACAAGCTCAACTTCGATGATATCATAGGATCTCTCTTAATCTATGAGATGTCACTTGAAGAGGAAAAAGAAGAAACAAGCTCAAGGAAGAAAGCCTTGGCTCTTAAGTCTAAGAAGATCGAGAGTGAATATGAACGTAAAGAATCCGAGGATAGTGATATAGACTTCAATGAGGAGAAGCTGACCCTATATGCAAAGAGGTTCAGTAAATTCATAAATCTCTCCAAGAAGAAGAGAGAGTCAAAGAAAAAGGGACCAACTGACACAAGGATAAAGTGTTATGAGTGCAACAAGCTTGGACATTATAAGAGTGAATGTCCAGTTTTGAACAAGAAGAGTAAAGTGAAAGGCTCCTCAGACTATAAAAAGAAGAAAACACTCAAAGTCACTTGGGATGACTCAAGTGATAAGCATAGTGAAGCTGAAGAAACAGTTTCATAGAAGGAAGAGGAAGCATTACTGTGTCTCATGGCAAATGATGATGTATCCTCTCGTCACTCAAATTATAGTGATAACATTGATAATAGTGATAGTGATAATGATGAAGATGACTGTGAGGAAGATATTATGTTTGATATGCACAAAGAGTTTAATATTATGATTAGAAAATATTCTATTTTGAGAAGAAAAATGATAGTATTGTTCAAGAAAAAATAAACTGAAAGAAAACAATGCTGAATTTGAAAAACAAATTTCTGATTTGAATGCCAAAGTGTTGACAAATAATGATAACTTAGAAAAGCATATTAATACAATTAGTTCCTTGAAGCTAGAACTACTTAATGTTAAAAATAAGTTTGAAATATTTTCTTATGGTGAAAAAATGTTTGATGTAATGTTGTCCCAACATAAGAGTCCTCTGAATAAGAAATGACTAGGTTTCAACTCTTTTAGTGACCATGTGTCTCAATTAACTATTTTTGTAAAAGCTTCACATTCTTTGATCCAAATCTGCCTAGTTCCTCTACCTCCTATACTTCTACTTGCATGAATGAAACTAGGACTGCTTCTACTAGCTCTCATGCTAAAGGTAAAAATAATGTGAATCTTAAGACTGAAACTGCTATAGGTGCTAAATTTGTTCCCATTAATAAAAATATTATGTTTTCATCAAATAAAAATGCAAATATTAGAAGTAGAAATGTTGCACCTAAATATAAACAAAGGAATTATGCTTTCATGCACAAGAGAAACAAAAAAACTACGCATATGCATATTCCTAAAAATGGTTATGTACATTCTTACTCATATATTACTCCTTTGAATATGAACATGAATTTTGTCAAGCCTAAATCTTTGCATACAAACAAAATTGCATCCCTTTCATATGCTTACAACAAAAATATTCATACTTATCATAACAATAGAAAACCTTACATAAAGAATGTTACATATTTCTGTTGTAGTCATCTAGGACATTATAGTTTTGAGTGTAAAGCTAGAAGAGACCTCTATGCAAATATTAAATAAGTATGGGTTCCAAAGAGAACTTTCAGCGCTAACACTTCTGAATCCAAAGTATTTTGGGTATCAAAAATAGAAATTTTGTATTGTTCTTGTAGGGCGCCGAAAGAAGTAAAGGAAAATCAACAAGATGGTATCTTGACAGTGGCTGCTCAAGATAAATGATGGGAAATGAAGAAAAAATCTTGAGCATAACAAGAACACAAAGTGGAAAAGTGATTTTTGGGAATAACAACCAAGGGAAAATCCTTGATAAAGGTAACATTGGAACTTGGTAATGTAGTTATAGAAGATGTATGACTAGTAGAAAACTTAAAATATAACTTGCTAAGTATTAGCCAACTCTGTGATAAAAACTACATTGTTAAGTTTTAATAAAATAAATGTTTGATATGTGATAACAATGAAAAAAAAATTACATATGAGATTAAGGCGTCAAAATGTGTATGTGATTGATTTTGATGATTTGCCTAATCACAAATGCTTAAATGTTATGCATGATGATATAGAATTATGACATAGAAGATTAGGACACTTAAACTATGAAGCCATGCATAAGTTAGTGAAACTAATCTTGCTAGAGGTTTGCCCAAAACTAAATTTGAGAAAAATATTATTTCTTCTTCATGTCAAATGAGCAAGCAACATAGGGAATCTTTTAAATAAAAAAATAAAATTTCTACTACAAGTAGACCTCTACAATTAATGCATCTTAATTTATTTGGTCCAATCTGTACCACCAGTCTTCGTGGTAAGAAATATGTGTGTGTGATTGTATATGACTATTCTAAATTCACTTGGACTTTATTTTTTGCATATAAGCATGAAAGTTTTGAGATGTTTACTATCTTTGCAAAAAGAGTTCAAAATGAACTAAATCTAAAAATCTCCAAGATCTGAAGTGATCATAAAAGTAAATTTGAAAATGTCATTGATCAACTTAAAAAAGTGGGCAGCCGAAATGTGTCAGTAAGGAAGAAATGACGTTCGAGGAATTCAATGAAGAATAAGCAGACGATCGAAATGTGTCAGTAAAGAAGAAAGGATGTCCGAGGAATTCAATGAAGAATAAGCCGACGGTCGGAATATGTTAGTAAAGATGAAAGGACGTTCGAGAAATTCAATGAAGAATAAGCGAGCAACCGAAATGTTTGTAAAGAAGCAAATGTTGTCCAAAGGATTAGAGAGAAATCAACGGACGACCTAAGTAAGCTTAAAGTAAAACTAACTAAGGCAAATAGGTCGTTTGAAATATTTGAGAGTTATCAGAGGACGATCGATGGGACTTAGAAGTTATCAACCAAAGGCAGGAGCAAAGTAGAGGTCGTCCGAAGTTCCTGAGTAACAATAACGGACGACCGAAGAATGGTTGAAGAAAAATATTCAAGTTAAGATAGGTCGACCAAGGATTGGTGTTCAATCAGTGGGTGACCGAAGGAGCTTGAAGGAAGGAAGCAAATGTCACTCGATGTGGTCAATAGAGAAATGTGGACGACCTATGGAAGTCAGAAGAAGGAACTATGGCTGAAGTCCATGACTGCAGACGTCTGAAGGTGAACGGTGGACGACCGAAGCACCAGATGTCAGAGTGACGGGTGAACTCACCAGAGCAGCGGTCGACCAATGAAGCAGAAGCGGGCGACCGAGGAGTAGGTGAATAGTATTGTACTTGTATTAACAACTAGTTCCTGAGAGAGAGATATTAGACGTTTGTGTAAGAGTACAAAACTCAGTACTAAGAGTCTTGGGAGAACTTTGGCAAATTAATGAACTTGTAAGCTTGAGTGAAAAGCCTTAGTTCCTCCTTTTGAGTATTCTAGTGAGAATCCAGAATAGAAGAGAGTAAATTGAGTGTTCAAGAGTGAGCTCAATTGTAAAAGATTTTTTCCTTGCCCTCGAAAGAAAGAAAGGAGAAATAAATTATAAGAGAGCCTTCGCCCTTCAAGAAGGAAAGCTCGTGATCTCCGGAAATCTCAAGTTCGAGAAGATCGGAGCGGAGACGTAGGCCAAGAGTTCGGTTGAACCTCACCATCAAATCTGTTGTGTTTGTTTCCTTTGTGCATATGCTTTTACTTGCATTCACTCTGTGATTATTTCCGTTGCATAAACATAGTTTAAAAGAAAGATTTTTTTATACACCAATTCACCCCTCCTCTTGGTGCCATCTAGATCCTACAGACTAAGCATGTCACAAACCAATTGTAACCCCATGAGATGAAATGTGGCACAATAATTGATTACTAGCGGCCTTTTCAAGACAACACTTTAGTGCATTGAAGCTCAGCATTGTATCACAACCTGCAAAATTGTAGCACAATTATTTCAGAGGGAGGTGCGATGCCCTACAAATTCACTATGAATTGTAGCACATCACACTTGAATCATATTGACTTGGATTTCAAACATTTACGCACTATATTTTATTATTCTGAGGGGTATTTTGCTTGGAGAATTAATTGTAATCTATCCTAACTCATAAGGTCTGAAAGGGATTTATGTTGGCAATTTTTAGGGCTAGGAATTTTGGACAATTCAAAGGTTGTCATCTCCAAAGCTTAGAGCATTTGAGACATTGGTTTTGAGCTTTTGGATTTGGATATAACATTCTAGTATATATAAACTCTTTCATTCAATCTTGCATTACATATCATTTCTTTCCTTTTTATATGTTGCTTAGCATAATTATGAGTAGCTAATTCCATAATTCTAGGATTAGATGAAACTTAGGTTAATTAGGTGCTATTAACTAGGGATGATGCTACATGAACTCTTTCAATTTTATTGTTATTGTTATGTTATGAATTGCCTTCCATTTGAACTAATATAGGTTATAATGCAATGAAAATTGACCATTATGATTTGTAGTCTTGATGATTGATATGTGTGTGAGCATGCTAAAAATAAATGTTTCACATATAGCTTGTTACTTATCCTCACACAATGTAATTGTGAGCATTCTTCAGCCGCAAAAGTAGATCTGCATATCATCATTAAGATTTGTTTGTCTAGAAAAAGAATTGCATGAACGCTATGACAGAGCAAGAATTCATTAGTGAAAAAGTCTAATTTGATTATGTCTAATTATACTTAAGTATACTTGAAATCCTAAAACCCTTTTTATCAATAAATTGTCCCTTTTTCTCTCAACCTTTATTTATTGATTTAGTTATCTCTTAATAAGTATTTTCCTTACATTCTTGCTCTCTTTTCCCTTTAGTTAATGATAAAAAGTAATTAGTTAGTTCTTTTTATTTAATAGTTTATTCCCCACTCACATAATTGTTTATATAACACTTGGTGTTATATAACATTTAGTAATTGATACATTTTCATGTGGCCGATACGAATACTACACAAGGTCTTGTATGTTTGAAGGATTCTTGTTAGGATAACCGTGGCAAGAACGACAAGTGTCATTGCATAGATCACGTGTTTAACAAAGACTTGCAAGGTAGAATTAATCCTACAAGTGGTAGCCTTTATAAAAATATAGAAATTAAGAAATTGCTAAAATTATCACAAGAAAATAAAGGGTGGTTAAGAGCAATAATCACATAAGCAAAAGAAACATTCCACATTTTGCAACAAATCCTCGTCTTAAAATCTAGAACTTCATCACCTTCATCTTGCAAAAACTTTCATATTTTGAAAGATGATAATTCAATGTCGATCATCAATAGTACATATTTATATCTTCCAAAATTTCAGGTACACATTGGTTTTGGCATCTAAAATATTTAACTTAATGATTCCTTATTTATTCAATGCATAGTTTTTCACCATGTTCAAGTTTTTTAATTATTACTTTGATTATATAATCATTCACCATGTTCCTTAATATTTTTTTTATCATGTACTATGCATGTTGTTCCATCATAGTCATTGTATGTCAAATAATTTCATTTAATTATCAGGTAAAAATAATGTGTTTACATATATTTTTAATTATAAGTGAAAAAAATTAGTTTAATTTTTCAATTTTCATTATATGAAAGTATTTTTTTTTCATCACATAGTATTAAATAAATTATTGATTTATGCAAGTTGCTAAGACACTAAAAGTTATGAGCAAGAATTACAAAATAACTTTCAATTGTTAAAGAGCACTTCTATAGTCTCCTAATTATCCTCCTAATCTCTCACAATGACATGCCTTGTAATTTATTGAACTTTTAGGTTCAATTAAATTATGTGAGTATTAGGAGGACGAAGTTGGCGGATTTAGATTTTTCCTTTGTTAAATATTTGGTTTGTGGCTCTAAAATGTTATTAGACAGTGAAATCATGTAATGTGATTTTTTTTGTGTGGAAATCAACAATTTATCAGATTATTGTATATGGAGTTGGCATGTAAATATTTGGTAGAATCATAAGAATAATATACAATTGTGATTTCTTTACATGTAATAAAGATTTTTCTTAATTTGTTATTTTTTTATAAAATTTGGAAAAAAATATAAAATACATTGTTCAAGTAATGATTGGAAATGAATAAGTTATTGCTAATCCTTCTCTTTCCAAAAAAAAATCTATTTGTTAAAAATAATAAGTTTTAGGCCAATAAGCAATTTGTTTATAAGCATAAACCTTAAATGCTTGTATAGACAAAAAAAATATGTTGTTTTCTATAGATGCTATATGCAATCATTGATATAGACTTAATTATTACTAATGGGCAATTAGTCAACTCCAATGGACATTTTTCACTACCATAACTTAGGGTATGCCAACACATAATCATATGTCAGTGTAGATCTTCACTAACAAGAGAATGTATAGGCAATGAGAGGGGAGGTGGTATCTCCCCCTGATAGTGATAAGAGGTGTTTATGATGCCTCCTCTCTTTGTTTTCTCTGTATCACTTTTGAGTTACTTTCATAATAATTTCTTTTACATTTAATTATAAATTATAAAGTTACAAATTTAGGTCCTCAAACTTTCAGAATACGGCATTCGATCCTTCAATCGAGCTTTATTTAATTTTTATTAACTTAATACTTCAACTAACCCCTTCTATGCAAAGGAGGAGACAACACTCCTCTTCACCTAAAATTTTATTTGATAAATGTATTTATTATTTCAGAATTAATATTTAATAAGTTAAAAAATATATCATAATTTGATGAAATAATATAATTGTGAAATCTAGAAAAGTTGATAGGAAAAATTTGAGGTTAGAGAAAATTACTTTTTTTTTTGGATATATGCATTTGGGCCTCGATCTTTAGGGTTACTAACACTTGACTAATTCGAAGTTCACGATAAAGAGTATAACGGTCAAAATTCTCTAACCAAATTGACGACTACAAAAATCAAACTCGTGATTACTAACTTACATCGACCCTAGTATAGAGTTTTACTAATCAACATTACCAACCAATTTTGATTAGAAAAAGCTACTCTTTACTTTTACTAAAAAAAATATAATTTTATATGATAAATGTAATTTGATCAAATTGAAGACTAACGTTAAATCAGAACAAATTTTGGGACAAGATTTCTAAGTTTATAATTTAAAGTTGGACGTCCAAATTAATGTACATGCTGTGTTAAATAAATAATTGTTCTTTAATTATCAAAATACAAAAAAAGATACTTGTAAACAAACAGTTCATGAACAACTTATTTTTTATGAAAAAGGTATTTCAACTAGTAAATTTTGATAAAGAACATGCTTTATTTTTGTGTCAAACAAATTGTATACAATTTTGGAAATGAAATTAAAAAAAAACAAACTATTTTGTCACATATCAATAATACTATGGGTCCCAAGGTGACAATTGACAGTATTAACGACAATAAATGTTGATTCCTATCATTATGCTATTACTCATCAAGTGCTTAGCATAAAAATCAATAAGGATTATCTCATAATACTATTACTCATCAAGTGCTCAATGTAGGATCTATATGGAACCAAGAGGAGAGGGGGGGGGGTGTGAATTGGTGTATTAAAAATTTTTACCATAAATTATGTTTATGCAGCGGAGATTGAAAGCAAGTAAAGAGATGCACAGAAGGAGACAAACACAAGCCGATCTGTTGACGAGGTTCGACCGAACTCCTGACCTACGTCCACACTCTAGTTTTCTCGAACTCGAGATCACTAAAACTTCTTCAAGGGAGAAAAACTCCCTTATAGCTTGTTTCTCATTTCTTTTTTTCGAAGGCAAGGAGAGAATCTCTTACGATTGAGCTCACTTTTGAACACTCAATTTACTCTCTTCTATTCTGGATTCTCACTAGAATGCTCAGAAGAAGGAACTAAGGCTATTCACTTAAGCTGCCAAAGTTATCTCCCAAGACTCTTGAGACTACACTTTATACCCTTACACAAACGACCTAATTTCTTTCATAGAAAACTAGCCATTAATGCAAGTATAGTACCCTTCACCTACTCCTCGGTCATCCGCTTCTACTTTAATGGTCGACAACTGCATTGGTGAAGTCGCCCGTCAATACTACCGTCTGGTGCTTCGATCGTCCACCGCTCACCTTTGGACGTCCGCAGTCATGGGCTTCAACCTTTGTTCCTTCTTCTAGCTTTCATAGGTCATCCACTGCTTTCTTCTTAGCTCATCGGATGACCTTTACTTCAGTTGAGTTTCCTCGTCAAGCTCCTTCGATCGTCAACTGATTGCACATCAATCATTCGCCGTCCGATCTTGACTTGAACTCTTTTCTTCAACGCTTCCTCAATCGTCCACTGCTTTTCTTCTTAGCTTATCGGATGACCTTTTCTTCAATTGAGTTTCTTCGTCAAGTTCCTTCGGTCATCCACTGATTTCACACCAATCCTTTGTACGTCCAATCTTGACTTGAACTCTTTTCTTCAACGCTTCCTCGATCGTCCACTGGTTTCTTCTCAGCACCTTCGGATGACCTAAGCTTGACTTAGTTTTCCTTGAAGCTTTCTTAGGTCATCCACTGATTTCCATTTAATCCTTTGGACGTCCTTTGCTTCTTTACCAAATACTTCGACCGCCCACTTATTCTTTACTAAATTCCTCGGACGTCTGTACTTTATCTTCTAACAAGTTTTGGTCTTCCACTAACAACTCTTAGATACCTTGAATGACCTTTGCTTTTCTTCTGTCAACATCCAGCACCGCCGCCCTCCTCATTGCTGAGAGGAGGGCAGTGTTGTGAGGAGGGCGATGACCGCCGTCCTCATTGCTGTGAGGAGGGCGGAGAAGGGAGGGCGGAGTATGGAATGGCGGAGGAGGGCGCGTTGTGGAGACGTCTTACCGGCGGTGAGTGGGCGGGCGACGAGCGCGACTGGCGAGCACGGGAGGCGGGCGGGCGCGGGCGGCGGGCGGGCGAGATGTGGCCGGACGGATAGAAGAAAATGCAGCAGAGAAAAGAAATTGAGG
>LTAE01002048.1:0-12732 GCA_001647135.1 Pontederia paniculata | reverse complement strand
CACAAAAATCTCTCTCTCTCTCTCTCTCTCTCTCTCTCTCTCTCTCTCTCTCTCTCTCTCTCTCTGAAATATATCTATCTTTAGCTGTGTGTACTTGGATTTGAATGGAGGAGTAAATTTTCTTATGTGCATTGCTACTTTCGAGCTTTCTGGTTTCCTTTAAATGTATGCAGGATCTTTGAGCTATAAACATTTCTTGTTTTCTCCTCTTTTTAGGGAATTGTCTCAAACGAGCATCACATATATTAATTAGTCCTCAACATGATACTGATCTATATATCTAATATTAATAAGACATATGTATATTGATATATATATGTCGAAGGTGAGACATATATATATATATATCGATAGGAAAATATTAAGGATTTTTTTTTTCATACAACACAATGGTTTCCTTTAGGTTTCTACGACTTTGGTGTCTATTATTTGAGCTGCTAATTAAATTAGTATTTCAATTTCTTCTAGGCTATCTATTGGAATTATACAGTCGCATATCCATCATGTTAGGAACATTAATTTGAACTGAGAATATATGGTTATCCACTTTAGCGTGAATCTTTTGAGAAACACTGTTAATTAATCCATGAAGTATTACATATATTTAACATAGCTTTTTCCAGCTTTATTTTCTATGTGATTCATACATAGATAATGGATAAATGGGTAATATGCTATTAAATCAACTTTTGGTTTATGTATGAAGTCTGGAACCAGATAACGAACCCTCTGCATTTGTGAGTTGTACACTTTGGGAATTGTACAGTAAATAGAACAGCGCATGAATGAGAGGAAACCCTAAAAAAGAACAAAGATAGATCTCACCAAAATTCATGCAACAACAAAAATTGGCAGTAGGACGTAGTATTAATAAAAACGTAGCTGAGACCAAGGCTAGTCATGGAAGGACACACAACACACATGCATGCAGTATCGAGTACTGACCACTGAGACCATGAAAAGAAAAAGTTTAGGAAAGAAGGATGGTGAAAGAGAGAGAAACAAAAATAATAGAAATTAAAAGAGAATAGCAAGTGCTGCTGCAGAAGCAGCTTGCATCGCCTGCTTCTACTACGACACTACTACTACTGCAAGTCTGCAACAGTCCACAGGGGTAAAAAGGAAAAGGTAAAATCCCCATAAAATCCTCCTCCTTCCCCTCCTGTTTGTTTACCTGTCCCTGTCACAGCGAATCTACGTTCTCGTCTGCTTTCTCCAACTCCAATGCAGTCTCTCCTGTGCCAGAATAAAGCAACCAACCAAACCCCCTGCAATTTTTTTTTTCTAAAAGTTAGAGAGAGAGAGAGAGAGTCTTCTTGGTTTATCCTTGCCAGATGACACCATGATGCATGATTCAATTGGAAAACAGAAAGTAATGCTTGTTATGCGTCTGTGGGGAGGGGAGGAGAGGAGAGGGAGAGGGAGAGGAGAGAGATACTCTAAAAAAGTCTGTACAAGATATTAATCATGTAAACCAAAGTAGGGGTTAGTTCCTTGAAGGGAAGGGATGGATCAGTGTTGATGCACATCAGCACATGCTTGCATTATATGGAAATCACTTACAGTGTTTGGGTGTGTGTGTGTGAGAGAGAGAGACCTTTAGCTTTTGTATTGGGGCTGTGAGAGAGAGAGAGAGAGAGAGAGAGAGAGAGAGAGAGAGAGAGATGAGCTGATCAGTCCATGCTGGTTCATGCACGTTGAGTCACATGAGGTCAATCATGGTGATAATCGTGTGGGCGATCTATCGAAGGCAGACATCTCATGCAATGGAATCAGATTCCAAGTGCATGCAGCAGTGTCATGTAGGGTAATATAGAAAATATATAATGCAGATGCAGATAGATATGTGTAATATAAAGTGGAGTCAGTAGGATCCTCTTCCTCTTTTCAGCTCTGATCAAGGGCCCTACCCCTTCATGTTTCACTGATGTCGTCTTGGGTCAATTAGTAGACTTCATTTTGTTCAGTTGGTAAAGAAAAGTTTAATTGCATGTTTAACGGGATATGCTTTGGAGAGTTGCATTGACATATTAATATTTTGAGACAATATTTTATGGACATGACTCTTAAGTTATTGATTAATAATCAAACTTTAGCTCATGTTTTTTTAGTATAACTACTTTTCTTTATTAGCGCACCTCAGAGTGGAGCCTTATAGTACTTCAATATTAATTAAGCATTTGTTAAGAATTGTCATAAAATACCTTGCTTTATTATATAGGTAGATATACAGGAAAAGAATTGTTAAAGTAGACAGCACTAGTTAATTTCCACTTAGATGAAATTTTTTTGGGGTATGTAAGATATCATATATATACATTTATGGAAGTACTATTTAACAAATTCTTAAATTATTTTTTAGGTAAATTAAATTACAACTATGATTATAATATTTCATTAATTAAAGATATATAATTACATTTTATGTAAATAAGGATTCATAAGCTTTGGATATTATAAGAAGGCACTGAATTTCTACTGACTTTGTGAGAGTTTAGAACCTTAGCCATGGAAATGTTATAATTTGTTAGATTATTTAGTTTTTGGTATCATAATGTCAGTTATATAGTCCCACACACACACAGAATATATACATTCCAGTATAGTTCACTTAATCTTACTTCATAATCTTTCTGTCGATCCTTGTGATATCCGGAACTAACTATAGCTCTTTCACAATTCACATCATAGTCATTCTGTTTACTAAAATTTTGATAGAAAACATTTCGCTGAAACCTTTCCCTCTTTTCCACTTTAATTACATAAACTGCATAGTTAGACAAATTATATCATATATGGGTTTTCTCCCCTTTATTATGTTCGTTTGAAGAAATGAAGTGTAGTTTTTTTTGTCTGTGACACTTGAATGACCTCTACACTAAGTTGTATATATTCAATTCAAGCTAATAAAAAGATCTCCCGGCTTTTTAATTCCTTCATATATATATATATATTCATGAATATATATATATATATATATATATATTATAATAATAATAATAATAATAATAATAATAATAATTATTATTATTATTATTATTATTTTCCTAAAAATATTTAGTGTATTATAGGTCCTTAGCTTTTCATCTCCAATCTTTTACATCAATCATTTGATGACCGAGGGTACACTACTCAGGACAGTGACCGGCAGAATCGGCAATAAGTAAGCCAGGCATTTAAAAGGCCTTTTGCCGCTATATATCTGACTCTCAGTATTGCCTGAATATATGCCTGCATGCTGCAGTAGCCCAAATGATGTTTATTTTTTGTCCAGACTCAACCAGGTTTTATGTTGCATATCAACTTCCTGCGTGATTCTTATTCCTCCACCTATTGAACAGCAGAGAGCACATCAATCCACGTCCATGTATATACACGTGTGTTTATACATATATCCAAGTACATGCATGCATGGCTGTCCTTTGATATTACCAGATTTGCAGAAGCCAATGCTCTGAGATCGAGTTACACCATACGTCGGATTTAACACATTGCATAAGAAGAGAACTCAGAAACCCTGATGACCAATTTGGTTGCAGAATATTTTTCTAAAGAATAAAGTCAAACATCAGCTATAACTAAATTAATGTAGTTATTATCTCATTTTTTAAAAACAATCTAGAAAACTATAAAACTGTCATTTTTACTCCTAATAGAGGAATAAAGATAATTTTGTAATGACAAGCAGATATTCAACTTTTCCTCCTATTTTAACCATATTTCACTTTTCTCTTTTAACCACATATTTTTCTATCATCTATTATAATGATCAATTCTTAAATATTCATAGTTAATATTTAACTGCAAAATATCATATCTTAAAATTTTATTCTCTTCAATGCAATCCAATATGCAATAGGAATGTATTTAATTTTTAAAATATATATACAAGTATATCATATTCTAATATTTGATCCTTCAAATTTATTAAACTTGCAACCAAAGGGGCATAAATGAACAAATTATAAGATCTAGATGACACCAAGAGGGGGGAAGGGTTTGAACTCGTGTATTAAAATCTTTTGCTCTAAGTTGTTAATGCATCGGAAATAATCACAAAATGATTGCAAGTAAAACTAGATGCAAAGAAGTAAACAAACACAACAAATTTGTTGACGAGTTTCAGTTGAACTCTTGGCATATGTCCCCGCTTCGGTCTTCTCGAACTCGAGACCTCCGGAGTTTACTAGATTTCCTTCTTCAAGGGCGAAGGTTCCCTTACAACTTTCTTTCTCCTTTCTTTCTTTCGAGGGCAAGAAGAGAATCTCTTACAACTATTGAGCACACTCTTGAACACTAATCTACTTCCTTCTATTCTAAATTCTATTTAAAATGATCAAAAGGAGGAACTAAGGTTTTTCACTCAAGCTTACAAATTCACTAATAAATTTACCAAAGTTGGTTCCCAAGACTCTTGAGACTGAGTTTTATACCTTTACATAAACATCTAATATCTCTCTCTCAGAAACTAGCCGTTAATACTCGGGATTCCTAGATATCAACAATGTTTCGGATGCCCGATGTACAAGGAGTGGTCGTCCGAAGTCTATGATTGACATGATACTTGACAACTTATCATTCACTACTCGAGGTTCTCTATAGTTTCGTTTAGGTTGGACATCTATGATGGGATAAGATAAATTGACCATGAGTTGAGTAAATGAACCTCATGTATGTGTCGTGCAACATAATTAATTTACAACTTCATTTATCAATGATACTTACATAGGCAAGTCACCAATAGGCTGAGTTGTTTTTCAGGTTCCTAATTCCAACATCCCAATTTCTTTATTTAACATATTAAACATGTCTCCTCCCAAAGGTTTTGTAAAAATATAAGCTAGTTATTTCTCAGTTGGGACATGTTCTATAGAAATGGTTTTGAGTGATGCATATTCTCTAATGAAGTGATACCTTAAGTCAATGTGCTTAGTCCTATAATGCTGCACAAGAATTTTAGTCATCTCTATTGCACTGGTATTATCACACTTTAATGGAATAGTCTCACATGTTATGCCATAATCTAGAAGTTGTTTCATCCATAACAATTGTACACAACAACTTTTAGCAGCTATGTATTCAACTTCAGTTGTGGAAAGAGCAATTGAATTTTGCTTCTTGCTAGCTCAGGATATTAATGAGCTACCAAGGAAATAATACAGGTCATTTGTACTCTTTCTATCTACTCTACATCCAACAAAATATGAATCAAAGTAAGCATGGAGGTCAAATAAAAAATTTCTGTCAAACCATAATCCTAAGTTGGGAGTGTTCTTAAGATATATCATAATTCTTTT
The DNA here is from genome assembly GCA_001647135.1 of Pontederia paniculata. Taxonomy (NCBI): domain Eukaryota; kingdom Viridiplantae; phylum Streptophyta; class Magnoliopsida; order Commelinales; family Pontederiaceae; genus Pontederia; species Pontederia paniculata. Next base: position 7,435 of record LTAE01002048.1, on the reverse strand, counting down.
GGTGGCCACTAAGTGAGATTCCTTAGGATTGATTTGAAATCTAGCACATAGACATACACTGAACATAATATCTGGCCTAGAGGTAGTTAAATATACGAGACTCCTAATCATACCTCTATATAGTTTCTGATCTATACTCTTGCATTTTTCATCATTATCAAGTTTAGTAATAGTACTCATGGGAGTAGAGCTGGGCTTGCAATCATCCATATTCCAAATCTCTTAAGCAGTTCCTTTGTGTACTTTTCTTGGTTTAGAAAAATTCCATCCTTGGATTATTTTACTTGGAAACCTAGAAAGTAAGTTAACTCTCCTACTAGACTCATCTCAAATTCTTTGTGCATGAGAGTTTCAAATTCTTTAAATATTTTAGAATTTGTGGATCCATAGATAATGTCATCCACATATATGTGCACAATTAATATATCATTCCCAAGATGTTTCAAGAACAGTGTTGTGTCTATCTTTCCTTTTGAAAACTCATTTTCAAGAAGAAATGAGCTTAATATCTCATACCAAGTTCTAGGAGCTTGTTTTAACTCACATAGTTCCTTAGAGAGCTTAAATACATAATCCAGATGTTTTGAGTTCTCAAATCCTTCACATAGTTCCTTAGAGAGCTTAAATACATAATCCAGATGTTTTGAGTTCTCAAATCCTGGAGGTTGTTCAACATAAACTTCCTCATTTGTATATCCATTTAGAAATTCTGACTTCGCATCCATTTGAAACAATTTGAAATTCCTGAAGCAAGCAAATGTTAAAAGAATTTGAATTGCTTCTAAACGAGCAACTGGTGCAAAAGTTTCATCAAAGTCAATTCCTTCAATTTAAGAGTAACATTTTGCAACAAGTCTAGCCTTGTTTCTCATAACAACTCCAATTTCATCTAATTTGTTTGTAAATACCAATTTTGTTCCAACTATGGGATGATCCTTAGGTCTCTTAACCAAATGTCAAACTTGATTTCTCTCAAATTTTTCCAGCTCCTCATGCATGACATTTATCCAGTTTGGATCTTCTAGAGCATTATCTATAGTTTTGAGTTCTATTTGAGATAAAAAGACAGAAAAAATATAAAAGTTTCTTAATGACTTTCTTGTTCTCACACCTTCATTTATATCACCAATAATATTGTCTAAGAGGTGTGAGGGTATTTATCTCCAATCATTGTGCTCAATAAGAGGTAATACTGCCTCTATATCAATTCTTTGTGGGTTTTTCTCATTCATCACAATAATTTCATCATTTGTGGTTTCAATGGGTTGAGGATCTTCCTCCTTATGAGTTAGCTCATCTAGGTCATGATCATCCTTATTTTCCTTATCAAAGATCTTAACTTTTCAAATTGATCAATGACATTGTCAATTTCATTGAAAGTGACATGTATCAATTCCTCAACTACTAGAGTTCTCTTATTATACACTCTGTATAGGCCTAGAGTTTGAGTATCCTAGGAATAGTGCTTCATCACTCTTCTCATCAAAATTTTCTAGTTTATCCAAGGTTCTTAAAGCAAAGCACTTACAACCAAATACTCTAAAGTATGAGATATTTGGTCTTTTGCCATACACTATTTCAAAACAAGTTTTCTTTAGGTCCTAGCCATTTCAATTAGAGTCATGTTCTTCCTCTCAACAACTTTATTTTGCTGTGGAGTTCTTGGTGTTGAGAATTGATGAACAATTTCATTGTTTTCACAGAATTCTTCAAACCTTAAGTTTTCAAACTCACCTCCATGATCACTCCGAATTTTAGAAAATTTCAAATTTAGTTCATTTTGAACTCTTTTTGCAAAGATTGTAAATATATCAAAAGTTTCATGCTTATGTGCAAGAAATAAAGTCCAAGTGAATCTAGAATAGTCATCTACAATCACACGTATATATTTCTTACCAACAAGACAAGTGATACATATTGGACCAAACAAATAAAGATGTATTAATTATAAATGTCTATTTGTAGAGATTTTATTTTTGATTTAAAAGATGTCCTATGTTGTTTGCTCAATTGACACGAAGAACAAGCAATATTTTTCTCGAATTTGATTTTGGGTAAACCTCTAGCAAGATTATGTCTCACTATTTTATGCGTGGCCTTATAGTTTAAGTGTCCTAATCTTCTATGCCATAATTCTATTTCATCATGCATAGAATTTAAGAATTTTTGGTTAGGCAAATCATCAAAGTCAATCACATACACATTTTGATGCCTAAACCCCATATGCAAAACTTTTTCACTCTTATCGCATATTAAGCATTTGTCGTGTTCAAATTTAACAATGTAGTCTTTAGCGCAAGTTGACTAATACTCAGCAAGATATGTTTTAAGTTTTCTACTAGTCATACATCTTCTATAACTACCCTACCGAGTTTTTCAATATTACCTTTACCAAGGATTTTCTCTTGGTTGTTATCCCCAAAGGTGACTTTTCCACCTTGCGTTCTTGTTATGCTCAGAAAAATTTCTTCATTTTCAGTTATATGTCTTGAACAACCACTGTCCAGATACCATCGTGTTGATTTTTCTTTGCTTTTTTTGGCACCCTACAAGAACAACACAAAATTTATATTTTTGGTACCCAAAAATACTTTGGGTCCAGAAGTGTTAGTGCTGAAAGTTCCCTTAGGAACCCATAGTTGCTTAAGATTAGAATAGATACCTTTCTTAGATATGCATTCAAAACTATAATGTCCTAAGTGACGACAATAAAAGCAAGTAACATTTTTCACATACGATTTCCTCAAATCATGATAAGCATGGATATTTTCGGTTTGCTTGCATGGAATTAGGTCTACTCAAATTCCTATTTAACATGTAGAGGAGTGACATAAGAGTAGGAGTGTACATAACTATTTCTGAGATTTTGCATGTGAGCAGATTTTGTGATTTTTTTGTACATGAAATTATAATTCCTTTGTTTGTGTTTGAATGTAGTCTTTCTGCTTTTAACATTAGCATTTTTCATTTGTAAAGACATGTTATTTGTGTGAACAAATGTAGCATGAGAACTTGTAAGAACATTCACATTTTTATTCATGCTGATTGAAGTAGAAGAAGTAGAGGTACTAGGTAGATTTGGATCAAAAGAATGTGAGACTGTTACGAAAGTGGTTCCTTGAGACACATTATCACAAAAAGAGTCAAAACCTAATCCTCTCTTATTCAAAGAACTCTTGTGTTGGGACAACATTACATCAAACATCTTCCCACCATAAGAGAAGGTTTCAAATTTGTTCTTAATATCAAGCGGTTCTAATTTCAAAGAATTAATAGTGTCAACATGTCTCTCTAAGTTATCATTATTAGTTAACACTTTGGCATTCAAGTCAAAAATTTATTTATCAAAGTCTTGTTTTCTTTCAGCTTATTATTTTCTTGAACATGACTATCATTTTTTCTTTTCAGGATAGAGTATTTTTTTATCATAATATTGAACTCTTTATGCATATCAAACATAATATCTTCTTCACAGTCATCTTCATCATTATCACTATCATTATTATTTGAGTGAATGGAAGATACCTCATCATTTGTCATGAGGCACAAGAATGCTTCCTCTTCTTTTTATAAAGATACTCCTTCAGCTTCACTGTCTTCATCACTTGAGTCATCCCAAGTGATTTTGTGTGTCTTCTTCTTCTTCTTCTTCTTCTTCTTCTTCTTCTTCTTCTTCTTCTTCTTCTTCTTCTTCTTCTTCTTCTTCTTCTTCTTCTTCTTCTTCTTCTTCTTCTTCTTCTTCTTCTTCTTCTTCTTCTTCTTCTTCTTCTTCTTCTTCTTCTTCTTCTTCTTCTTCTTCTTCTTCTTCTTCTTCTTCTTCTTCTTCTTCTTCTTCTTCTTCTTCTTCTTCTTCTTCTTCTTCTTCTTCTTCTTCTTCTTCTTCTTCTTCTTCTTCTTCTTCTTCTTCTTCTTCTTCTTCTTCTTCTTCTTCTTCTTCTTCTTCTTCTTCTTCTTCTTCTTCTTCTTCTTCTTCTTCTTCTTCTTCTTCTTCTTCTTCTTCTTCTTCTTCTTCTTCTTCTTCTTCTTCTTCTTCTTCTTCTTCTTCTTCTTCTTCTTCTTCTTCTTCTTCTTCTTCTTCTTCTTCTTCTTCTTCTTCTTCTTCTTCTTCTTCTTCTTCTTCTTCTTCTTCTTCTTCTTCTTCTTCTTCTTCTTCTTCTTCTTCTTCTTCTTCTTCTTCTTCTTCTTCTTCTTCTTCTTCTTCTTCTTCTTCTTCTTCTTCTTCTTCTTCTTCTTCTTCTTCTTCTTCTTCTTCTTCTTCTTCTTCTTCTTCTTCTTCTTCTTCTTCTTCTTCTTCTTCTTCTTCTTCTTCTTCTTCTTCTTCTTCTTCTTCTTCTTCTTCTTCTTCTTCTTCTTCTTCTTCTTCTTCTTCTTCTTCTTCTTCTTCTTCTTCTTCTTCTTCTTCTTCTTCTTCTTCTTCTTCTTCTTCTTCTTCTTCTTCTTCTTCTTCTTCTTCTTCTTCTTCTTCTTCTTCTTCTTCTTCTTCTTCTTCTTCTTCTTCTTCTTCTTCTTCTTCTTCTTCTTCTTCTTCTTCTTCTTCTTCTTCTTCTTCTTCTTCTTCTTCTTCTTCTTCTTCTTCTTCTTCTTCTTCTTCTTCTTCTTCTTCTTCTTCTTCTTCTTCTTCTTCTTCTTCTTCTTCTTCTTCTTCTTCTTCTTCTTCTTCTTCTTCTTCTTCTTCTTCTTCTTCTTCTTCTTCTTCTTCTTCTTCTTCTTCTTCTTCTTCTTCTTCTTCTTCTTCTTCTTCTTCTTCTTCTTCTTCTTCTTCTTCTTCTTCTTCTTCTTCTTCTTCTTCTTCTTCTTCTTCTTCTTCTTCTTCTTCTTCTTCTNGGGGGGGGGGGGGGTTTGAATTGGTATATTAAAATCTTTTGCTCTAAGTTGTTAATGCAACGAAAATAATCTCAAAATGATTGCAAGTAAAATTAGATGCAAAAAAGTAAATAAACACAACAAATTTATTGACGAGGTTCAGCCGAACTCTTGGCCTACGTCCCTGCTCCGGTCTTCTCGAACTCGAGACCTCCGGAGTTCACTAGATTTCCTTCTTCAAGGGCGAATGCTCCCTTACAACTTTCTTTCTTCTTTTTTTTCGAGGGCAAGAAGAGAACCTCTTACAACTATTGAGCTCACTCTTGAACACTCAATTTACTTTCTTCCATTCTGAATTCTCACTAGAATGCTCAGAAGGAGGAACTAAGGCTTTTCACTCAAGCTTACAAGTTCACTAATCAATTTGCCAAAGTTGGTTCTCAAGACTCTTGGGACTGAGTTTTATACCTTTACATAAACATCTAATCTCTCTCTTAGAAACTAGCTAGTAATGTAAGTACAATACTCTTCACCTACTCCTCAGTCGATTGCTTCTACTTTATCGATCGACCGCTGCTCTAGTGAACTCATCAGTTAATCTGCCGTCTAGTACTTCGATCGTCTACCGTTCACCTTCAGACGCCTGCAGTCACGAGCTTTAACCTTTGTTCCTTCTTCTAACTTCATAGGTCATCCACTACTTTCTACTGAGAACATCGAGCGACCTTTGCTTCCTTCAAGTTTCTTCGTCAAGCTCCTTCGGTCGCCCACTGATTGAACACCAATCCTTTGGTCGATCTATCTTGACTTTAACATTTTTCTGAACCATTCTTCGGTTGTCCATTGCTGCCACTCAACTTTGAACGACCTCTGCTTCGCTCCTGCCTTTGGTTGATATCTTCTAAGTCTTCATTGGTCACCCACTGATTTCTCTCAGATACTTCGAACGACCAATCTTTCCTTTGTCAGTTTTTTCTTCAAGCTTACTTAGGTCGTACGCTGATTTTTTCCATGAATCCATCGGGCGACCTCTGCTCTTCTTTTGAACTTCTTTGGTAATCCTCTGATTTCCCTCGAAACTATCGGACGTCTTTTGCTTCTTTACTGACGTGTTTCGACCACCCACTTATTCTTCGCTGAATACTTTGGGTGTCCTTTCTTCATCCTTTATAGCTTCTTTGGTTGTCCAATCATTTCTCCCTAAGCACTATGGACAAACTCTTCTCTTCCTCTGACATTCTTCTGACATGCTTCGGTCATCCTCTGACACTGCTCAGCTACAACGGACGACCTTTTCTTTTCTTCTGTCAACTTCTTCGGTCGACCACTGGTTTCACCCAAATACATTGGACGACCTGTCTTTACTTTACTTCTATTTATGCACACCTTTGGTTGCCCACCGATTCCACACTGAACCTTTCGGATGACCTTTTCTCTTGAACTAAAGCCCTTCAATCGTCTGCAGAGTCTTTACTGAATTCCTTGGATGACCTTTCCTGACTTCACGACTCCTCGACTTTTCTTCTAAGTACTTTGGTCGTCCATTGCTTCTACTACTAAATTCTTGGATGACCACTCTTGCCTTTATAATTTGCTTCAGACTTCTTCGATTGTCCACTGCTTCCATACTAATTGCTTTGGACGACCTTTCTCTTCATTTGGAGTATTTCGTTCGTCCACTATTTCTACTCTGAAATCTTTGGACGACCTCTCTTGCTTTCACCTCACAACAACTTCATTTATTTTCATCATGGGGCGTCCACTCAACGTTGGAGCACCCGATCCTTCATCCGATGTACTGCAGATTTTGAACCTTTAGTCACCCATTTCTTTCACTTTACACACCGGGCGACCTTTCTTGCTTGTCTATGTCTTCGGTTGTCCATTATTCAACCTAGGTCGACCGTTCAGTACTTAGCTTCATATCTTCAGTCTTTGCTCCTTACTTCGGTCGACCTCTTCACATCCTTAGGACGACCACTCCATACTTAGGATTTTTCTTCCATTCTCCTCTGTACATAGGTCATCCGTTCCTCAACTTTGGTCGACCTATTCCTAACTGAAAATAAAAATTCTATCTTCTACACATCAAATCAAGGATCATTAAAAACTAAGCTTCCTCATCAATTTGTGATCATCAAAACAATCTCGGGATCCTAGATTCAACACAAATCATCGCGGAAAAGTGAAAGAAAGTGGTTGAATCATGCAAAGTTTTGTTGAATTTAACACATATTATGAAGGGCTCGTTGTTTTAAGATGAATAAAAAAAATAATGAATGCTACTAAGTGGATGTGGTAATTGATTTTTTTTAATTAACTAGGTAATATTCGCCTATGTTTATAGCCGGTCCCAAGCCCGGATAAAGGAGGAGGGTTGTGTTAGGCCTCGACAGCCAACGTAAAATCTCGTCGAATCTCATGAACATGGATCAACGAATACATTGCACGAATGCTAGGTCGTTACCCGTAAGTAACACGCTGTATGACTCGAGTGCAATGATAAGAGAGCAAGCCGCTGCATCCTCGCCTGAATGCAGTGTTAAATGAGCAAAGGCTACCGCACTCTAATGGACAGAGGCGGCTGAAGAAGCTAGTCCATGAGAGTAAGATCAGATTAGGCTCTTGGAAC
>LTAE01002047.1:33613-47708 GCA_001647135.1 Pontederia paniculata | reverse complement strand
AATTATGTATTATCGGATTGTGATGTTTATGTTATGTGTTATGTGATTTTTAATTTGTATTATGATAATTAGGTGTATATCAAGTGATTGGATTATATTACAATGTATAATTTATTTTATACTATTTTTAATTATCTTTTAAAAAAAATTAAATTAGCGAGCAAATACCGGCAATTTTGCGAGCAAAAAAATTTTAAAAGACGAGCAAAAATCACGAATTAGCTAGCAAATTACCGACCAATTAGCGAGCATTTAGCTGCCAAACGGTAAACAATTTTTTTTTTAATTTTTTTAAATAAAATGCGTTTTTAGCGACCAAATAGCTGTCAAATTGTGGCAAACTAGCGAGAAAATTAGCTAGCAAAATAGCTGCCAATTAACGAGCAAATAGCGAGCAATGACACGATAGATTTTTTTATTTAAAATTATATTAGCGGCTATATTACGAGTACTTAGCGAGTAATTAACGAGAAAATATCGAGTAGTTAGCGAGTAATATATTTGCTCGCTAATAACGAGTAAAATTCAGCGAGCAAATCGTTCGTCGAAAAATGGTCGTTGTTTGCTCGGTAATATTTTTAGCGAGCAAATGTCGAGTATTTTTTTGTCGCTAATTTCTTATTTTCTTGTAGTGCCATTAGAAAGAAGAAAAGAAAAGTAAAAGTAAAAGACATGAACTAAGGAAAAAGAAAAAGAACGAAAATTAAATAATAATTTTAATGAATAAATTTATATATTTTTAAATAATATTAAAATAGAAAAAAGTTTTGAATATAAATATTACCCTCTTTTACTTCGTTTAAAGGAGCTGAGGGAATATTTGTTTATAAAAAATATAACTAAGTAAGATTAAATTATTAACTTTTTTTTACTCGCACTCTAGACAATATGTTGGGGGAGTGGGGTGGGGGTGGTGGGGATGGGGTTGACAACATGGGTTTCCTAACATTTTTTTCTTGTTCACTCTTGTCAAAAATATCATATAAATGATATTAAACTATTTTTACCATTTTCTGATATAGTCACATAAATTTTGCCATATTTTCTAGAAATTTCTAGCTAGTTTTCTAGTTTTGACAACATGTGGTTTAGAAATAAGTATGCATATGTAATTTTTTTGGATGGTCCTTCGAGCTACTCTTAGTCATCCTACTATAGGGCTGTAATATTATTAAAAAGCAAGCTAACTCTATATCTCGTTGTAATTTTTTTTATTGTTGAATGAATATTGCAGTCAAACACATTTTCCAAGCAAACGTTGTTGTTTCTCACCTTCATGCCTCAATTGTGGGATGGTCATCATGCTTTAATGACCAACTTGCTTTAAGATGCTCTTCATGTAATGGTCTATCTCTTGAATCCCAAGTCATTTCGAAGCTCTGTGATCCATCGGAACATTGATGTTTGAGCGTTCGTCAAGCGCCCGCCGCTCAAAATTCTCTGTATGACACTCCTTCACGGCTTCATCTTGTCCCAAAACTTCCGCTATTGATTCACTCAAAAGACTTATTTAAGCATCTCACTCGTCTAGACGTGGTACGTGATCATGTCCTATACAAACGTCGGATGACACACACTTTAAATGTTAAGTGATAAAAAAAGTTCATTTAGGATGAATTACTTTTTGCTGTGCTTTTATTTTGTCCGTGAGAGCTAATTCTGAAGACACGGAGGAAAGAAAAAAATTGGAGACAAAATGCAAAGACCGAGTACAAACCAAGAAGGTGTGGACAAAAAGCATAGTAAATTATTGTGGGCAGAGATCTCTGGTATGGGTGTTCTTGTTTTTTCCTTTTTGACTCTGATACGGGTGTTGACTGCTAAAGCATAGACAAAGCATCAGGTCTGCATTCTGCACTGAGTTTACCATCAAGCCTGCAATTTACTTTTCGTTTTGGAATATGGATGGTAAATTTTTTTGAATTGTAAATTAAAGTTGAAGGACCACCCGGGAGATAATAAACTATCTTGATAATTTGTATTGTCATTTAACAAAATAACATCTCTTCTCCATATATTTGATCCATTTTTATTTAATCGCACTGTGTTAATTATACCATTGTTTTGTACATAATAACATTATGGTTTTGTAACTAAAATAACAAGTGGCAGGCAAAGTCTGACGTTGATGACACATCGAAATAAGACCTGCTTAAAGTTGCTTCATGTATATACTTTGATCTTATAAAAATATTTGCAGTCCTTTCGACGCCATATCACAATAAGAAGTATAAAATCTAATTTGTAGTTTATCTTATTACTGCTAATACTCCTTTGTTGAAAGTTCCTCTAAAAAAAAATTGAGAATACACAAGTAGCAGTCTACCACTCTTCCATACATCTAAATTGAGATGCATCAAATGAGCAAACAAAAGTACAAAACGAAAATCAAATTTACCATGTTGAAACACGTGTAGTAATATAGATGGCAAATTGGGAGACCAGAAATAAAAGAAAAGAAAAAAATATAGTACACTGGAAAAAGCAAAGATAAAAAAAGAAGTGTCAAAACTTAAATCCTGACACAGAGTTCATTAAGATATGAACACAGAAGTGAGTAGAGAGGACACAAAAGGGCTCATGATACATCATCCAGGAAACCAGCCAAATGAATTTCTGCTACTGTAGATGAGTTGATTTGAGGCGAACGACGAACGACAAATGAGAACTCGTACTGCTGGAAGGCTGTTTCTTTCTCTATCTGCCGGCAGCCTTTGGATCCCAGATGGAAACAAGATTTACTGGATCACACATTCACATCGTCTGAAAGTATGTCCATCATACTCATCATCTGATGGTCCGTAATCACTGCAAAAGGGGATACCATTTTTGACAATATAAATACTTGACAACTAATTAAGAAAAAGAAAGAAAAAAAACATGGATCAAATGAACGATTGATGATGGCAATGATGTATGTCACAATGACAGAGTACTAGTATCTAGAAGTCTGCCCAAAAGCATGTCTACCCTTACATATCAAGTTTCCTGAATCATACGAAATGTTAACAATCAGGTTCTACTTGTATCTGAACATGAAATCCATTACTGACAATCATTGAGTATCAAATGTTATCAAGAATGCAAATGTTATTTTGCACCCACAATTTAAGAATCAGATTGTCAAGGGAACCACAAGACATGCAAAGTTCACAACTTAGGTATTGAAGTCAATAGGGCACTTGATCTGTCAGATCATTGAGTATCATTTTCCAAATGACAAATTCCCCTTGTAAATATGTAAGATACTTGAACTTTTGTCTACGATATAGAACTTTTCTTTAACCATCCAACTTGTAAAACATCACAAAGGAACCTCCATAAGACTGTCTATCCCCACAAAAAGATTCTCTATATTATCCTCGTAAAAGTAAGAACAGGATCAATGACACCTTCTCTTCTGTCTGATTTTTTTTTTATTTCCTATGGCAGAGTACAAAATATGAATGATCACTTCTGCAGTAATAACTGTTGAATTATGCATAATGAAAATGTTCTAAGCTATGTATTCCACGAATTGATAACACATGAAATTAAAATAAAATTTTTACACCATTATCACTAAAAGTGAAATTAATTCATTGTAAGTAGAAATGATACTATACCAATTTTTTAACAGGTTAGTAAATGAACAAAATATTGTAAAAAAATCAATCATGGGATAAGCATACCAATTAAACTACTGCAATTGAATAGTCGAAGTTTGTTAGCATGTCAAAAAAAAGAGAGCAAGGTACCATAAAATAGAATAAGAATTCCCCACAGAATAAAATTTGTTAAGAATATCTTATTTATCAAAATAATCAACTATTGAACAAGAATATCAAGAAAATTTTCGCGACTAAATTGCCGAAGTTTGATTAGCACGTGGAAAAATGATGATCAGATAACAAACAACACATAAATTAACTTTCTCCAGCTAATTTTCAATGGATATCTTAACAAGCAGCATGCCATTAGAGACAACAAAAAATCTGCACCTGTTTAATAACAGCTGTAAAGCATACCTGACTTCAAATTCTCTTATTTCAACAAGCTCTTTGCCACATTTATCAGTCCATTGTACTTTCCTACTTCCAGTGCAACAAGATGTCTCATTTTGCAGCTCTTCCAACAGATCCCGTGCGTCATCACTTTCATGTGCTAGAAAATGGTCTCTGCTGGGCTTCTTCAGGTTGCTCTTAAGACATGTCTTTCTTTCGCTCCTTTTGGCACCATCAGTGGCACTAGTATTACATCCATCAGAAGATGACATATAATCAGATGGAGTGTCAGATTTTTGAACTAGACCAACATTGCTTGGAGATGGCCCATCATGATCTGTTGGAGAACAACCAAAGCAGATAAAAGAAGCACATCTATGGGATCCTCGTCTTTTCCTAGAATGTGTCCGGGTATCTGGCTCAAGTTCTTGCTCGACCAAGTGATAATTAATCCAAGGAGAGACTTTTATAGGTTTCTCTTCATCTCGTTTCCCAAGGATTAGGAGTGCCAAGCCACTGCTGTACCCTGACGCGGAAGAAGAAAAAAATCCTCCTCCTTCAACAGCGAGAAGCATTTTCTTTGCTGCTCTGGGTGATGTTTTATAAATCTTCTAGTCCTTTACCATATTAAATGTAAGTTTCGGCTTTTGTTTTGGACGATGCTTCAATGTCCCTATACAGCATACTTCTGACAATACCTAAAGGTAGGAAAAAAATAAATGGAAGAAACAAAAACAGGGTTTAGGGACAATTAACATTGTGCAAACATTATGCTTGATGCAGGCTTCCATTGAACAACATTAATTTCTCCGACAATAAGGTGTTTATAGGTCAAGGTGCAGGACAAGCTAAAAGATGCTTATAATAAGTGTTGACATTTATTATCTTATAGCGAAATGCAACTAAGATCAAGTATAATTTAAAAGATATCAAATTAAAATCCAAAAACTGAAGCAAAAATATCAATAGAACCCCACTTATGCCCTCTGCTGAGTCTCTCAGCACGAAATCTAGGGTTCTTCTGCTTCCTCTTTTTCGTCAGCACCACCTGTTCTCCAAAAGGATCGCGCACCATGAGTACGGAAAGATCGGAAGAACAAAAAAAAAGTAATGATAAAGCAGAAGAGATCGACCGAATTATGGCAAGTAGATCGGAATCTTTGTTCCGGCCAGTGGGATCCGGTGGCGAGTGGTCGCAGATTTGAGCTCGAGATCTCGTCGTCGTCGCTGTGCGAAATCCTTCAAACCAAAGGAAAAAAAAAAGCAACGGGCAAAAGAATGGGGAAAGAGTAGGAATGCGGTGTCACTCGGACCCCACCACCACCTCTAATTCTTCGGCTTTATGGGCCGGATGAAAGCCCATAATCTAAAGCCCATTTATTTGTATCGAAATAATGCTCTTTAAGGCAAGCCGTTACATGAGCGAACGGCGAGGCAGCTCGTCGGAATCGGGACGTTTATAAGACTTCTTCTTCTCTGCCACGGCCCCCGCCGACGACATCGACGTCTTCGAACCCCTGTACCTGTTCTGGATCCCGTTGAATGGAAGCCGAAACCGAAGGCGAAGTGGCGGTTGGATGAGTTCGCACAGGCATTCAACTCCACCTTCTGCGGCGCCGGGCAGCTCTGTACCAACGCCATGAACAACCGGAAGCGCGCACCTTCCATGACTTCGAAGCGCCACGACCACTGTCACCTTTCTTAGTTTCCCCTGTAACATTTTTCAGATCGAAATCTTCTTATAGTTCATGGTAGATGGCTTTGATTTGTTCAAGACTTGATCTTTAATCGATATACAACAAGCCTTGACTTAACTCTCGGCTCGTAGTCAACTAACGATGACGTAAGAATTAAGAGTAAGACATGACATAGTTCGATGTGACACAAAGATGATTACACAAATGCGAATCAGCTTAAACATTAAAGCTTCAATCATAAACTTGAAATCAGCATTAAAAATACTTGACATAACATAACAACATGATTCATAGAGGTCATACTTAATTTTTCAATAACATAACTAATAACATGACATAAAGCATCTCTAAGACAAAAACCCTTATTCATGTATTTCAAGTGGCATTGTTCCTCTCACTTTTAAAATTCAAAAGCAAGGAGCATTATCTCGTTAAAAATCAAAGAATTAATGAATCATATCACTCCTACATATTATACTTATATGTCATACATATGAATATCATAATCAATATAAAGCACATCATAAATTTTTTAAACTAAGCTTATGATCAACTTATGATACATCTTATCAAGATCACCATATCACCTCCATGAAAATTTCAGCACTAATAGAGTAAGAAATATGAGAAGAAGAATATGAGTTTTTTTGGGGGGGGCTCAGAAATTTTTTTCTTATTTTCTCATCAGAATCAAAAGCTACAACCCCTTCTATTTTATACTACTAATCATTAGTAAAAATATCTTCTAGATGTACACCTCATTATATAATTAATACCACAACAACTACTTAAGTAACAAAGTCTAACATGCTACCAATGTAAGAGTAAACCATAAGTCTCGGTTGCACTGTTACTTGCAGAGCTCACATACTCCCTCAAGTTGTTGGTTTGTACACATCTAACAAACCCAACTTGTCTATTAAATGGTAATGTCGATGTTTACATAGTGCCTTTGTCAGCAAGTCTGCAACTTATTCTGTCCTCGAAACGTACTTCAATTTGATCAGTTGTTGCAACACCCTTTCACGCACAAAATAATGGTCAACCTCTATGTGTTTTGTCCTCTCGTGGAATATTGGATTCTCAAAAATTTGAATTGCAACCTTAGTATCACAAAAAATTGACATTAGTTTCTTGAGTGGCAGACACAATTCTACAAATAACCTATCCAACCATATGAGTTCAACTACAGCTAATGCCACGCTTCTATACTCTGATTCTACCGAGGACCTTGAGATTGTAGTTTGTCTCTTTGATTTCCACGAAACCAATGACCTTCTAATCTTCACACAAAAGGTTGATAAAGATCTTCTAGTGAATAAGCAAGATGCCCAATCAGCATCACAATAGGCTTCTACAGAATCATCCTTGTTAGATGAGAAAAAAAACCCTTTTCTTGGAGAACTTTTAAGATATTTTCACAACTCTATATGCTGCCTCCAAATGAGACTTCTTTGGGTTGTGCATGAATAGACTTAGATGACCAACGATGTATGTTATGTCCGGCCTTGTTTTTGTGATGTAAATGAGTCTCCTAATAATTCTCTGATACTCTCATGGATTATGTAATAACTCATCTTCCTGCTATTGCGTCTTATTTTCATTTAAAGATTGATCATAATCATAAGTAGTTAGCTTAATATCCATTGGTGTTACTGCAGGCTTGGCTCCTCCTAAACCAACATCTGCTAGTAACTGCAGGACATACTTTCTTTGAGTTAAAAGAATCCCTTTAAGTGATCTCAGCATTTCCATGCCTAGAAAATATTTGGGTTCACCAAGATCTTTAATTTTTAACTTGCCTTGTAGTGCCTGTTTAGCTTGAGAAATCAACTCCAAATTATTACCAATAATCAAGATATCATCTACATAAACTAGTAATGCAACAAACGAAGAACCTTCAGACTTAGTAAAGAGTGTATAATCATTCTTGCTTTGAATATAACCTGAGCTAATTAAGATCTCAATGAATTTAATATTCCATTGTCTTGATGCTTGCTTAAGACCATAGAGTGACTTTTTTAGTCGACAAACTTTCCTCTTGCTTGAATTCTCCCCCTGTTCGACTAACACCAGCATGAATCTCCATGAAGACTTCTTCATACAAGTCTCCAGTAAGAAAGACATTGTTCACATCAAAGTGAAAAATAGGCCAATTATGTTGAGCTGCAAAAAATGAATAAAGCTCGAATAGTAACAATTTTGACCACTGGTGAAAAGGTCTCTTTAAAGTCAATACCCTCCTTTTGATTGTACCATTTAGCTACAAGTTGTGTTTTGTATCTTTCGACTTCCCCTGTGGCTGTGAGCTTCACTTCATACATCCGTTTGCAACCAACCGCCACCTTCCCGGATGGAAGATCCACAATCTCCCAAGTCCCATTAGATTGCAAAGCTTCAATTTCATTATTTATTGCATCTACCCATTTTGAATCTTTAATTGTTGCTGATAAGAAGTAGGTTCTTGTACAACTAAAAGAGAAGATAAGAAAGCTATATATTGACTAGAAAAGACATGATAAGAAAGTGAATTCTGAATAGGATAGGATGATGAAGGATGACTAGAAAAAGATGTCACATAATTCTCCAACCAGGCAGGAGGTTTGACGGTCCTTTTATGCCTAGTAGCTTCCAATTGTTTTGAAGTATCAGACCTTGAAACAGAAGTATCAGCAGTAGAATTATCCGAATGTATGTTAGAAGATATATCAAACAAAATAATATCAATTTGTACACTACTAGGAGAATCAGGTGAGGTATCTGAATGATCATATTGTTCTTGTCTAAAAGAGATTGGCCTGGTACAATCATCAGAAATGACCTGTGTTATAAATTGTTGAGCAAATAGTTGATCAAATGAAACATGAGTTTTTTTTTCTTTTGGCAGCATAAAGGAAATAATCTCTCACAAAATTTAACACCTATGCTTACTGTAATGTTATCAATTTCCAAATTTAGTATTTTGAAGCCTTTCTGAGTCATGGAGTATTCAAGAAATGCACCAAATATTACTCGGTTATCAAATTTATCAGTTATAGTCTTATTGGTCATATAGCATAAACACCGAAACACTTTGAAGTGATCCAGCAATGGTTACCAAAAAATTTCTCATAAGGAGTAACATTATCAAGTACTTTAAGAGGTAACATATTGATGATATGAACTGTCATCTTAATGTTCTCTCCCCAAATTTAATTGGCAATTTGGACTGAAACATCAAGGCTCTGTGTCTATGTTTCCTCTCCAACACTCTATTTTGTTGTGGAGTATATACACAACTTGTTTGATAAAGAATTCCTTTGGAAGAAAAAAAATCATCACAAAGTTTGTTCATATATTTCAGACCATTATCTGTTCTAACAATTTTAACCTTTGAGTCATATAAGTTCTCAACCAAAGAGATAAAGTGCAGAAGTATTTTAATGCAATCAGATTTCTGGTTCAACAAATAGACCCATGTCATTCTACTAAAGTCATCCACAATTGTTATGAAATATTTGCTACCATCATGAGTAAGACACTTGTAAGAACCCCAAGTGTCAATATGTAACAAATCAAAAGGTTTAAGACCGTGATCAGTCTTTACAGAAACATGAAAGGAAAGCTTAGTCTATCTTGCGAGAGGACAAATACTACAATGTAGTTCATGTATTTTATTACAAGCTGAAAAAGGCAGAATATATTGAAATCTGTCTATAGGAGCATGACCAAGTCTTTGATTCCATAGCTCTACTTCTGATCCAACGTCTAAAGCTGTAAGACAAGAACTCCTCTCTAAGTCTTCAACACTATCAGCCAGGTAATAAAGACCATGTGTCCTTCTAACAATCTGGTATTCCTTCCCATTACACTGATCATGTATTACACAAGTATCAGAAGAAAACACCACCGAGTATGATAGATCTTTAGTTAACTGACCCAATGAAACTAGATTGAATTTAAACTCAGGAATACACAATACATTAATAAATTTTTTTCCTGGACTTATGATATAAGATCCTACATGAGTAACTAATAAAACACTTCCATTGGGTAAGGTGACCGAATTTTTTGTATTAGTTAGTTTTTTGACATCAATTAGCCAATCTAGCTGTGATGTCATATGATAAGAAGCTCTTGTGTCTAAAATCTAGACATTGTGCCTTTTTACAAAAGCATTACCTGCCAAATTTGCAGCTGCAACTGAACTAGAAGATGAAACCTCATCCTTATCTAGTAATTGCATCAAACATTGGTATTGTTCTTCTGTAATCATAGAACTAGCTGAAGCTACCATAATCTCTTTAGTCTTACCTGCCTCTGAACAATTTTCTTGCTTAACCACTTCATTGTTAACATTCCCTAGATTTCTCCCTTTGTTAAATTTATAGTTGGCAGGAATCCTATCAGTTTATAGCACTAGCTTTTCTTGTGTCCAGCCTTCTTATAGTAATCACAAACCATATTATAGTCTCTTTTTTTACTTTCCTAAGTTATTATGCAACCTGCTTCCAAGAAAGGTTGCCTGATCAGAATCCGTGCTAGAGCCTTTTAACTGTCTTTGTTCCTCTTCTATAAGTAGTGAGTAGGCCTGATTAACGCTTTGTGGAGGATTCATCAGCATGATTTGAGTTCTAGCATGTCCAAAGTTATCATTCAGACCCATCAAAAACTTGTACAAATTTTGATGTTGCGAGTATTTCCTGTAATCTTTAAGAACATCCAAAACAGGTAAAGGAGGTATCATTAAGGAAAGATCTTCCCACAAGTTCTTAAGCTTTGTATAATAATCTACTATTGTGAGAGATCCCTGGGTTATGGTATAAATTTCATTCTGAAGTGAGTATATTTTGATACCATTTTGCTTTCCAAATCTTTCTTCGAGATCATACCATACAATAATAACACTCTGAGTATATGCAGCCTTACTAATCAAGCCTTTAGCCACAATACTAACCATCCAAGAAATAACCAACGCATTGCACCTTTTCCATTGCGAATGAAGGTTGTTATCAAATTGATCCATCAAACAAGTTTCATCCATAAATCCTTGCTTATTTTTAGCAAGAAGAGCATTAAAGAAAGCACCGCACCATTCAACATAACTATATGAATCTGTTAAATGATATGGAATCAAGATCTGACCGACTGAATTAGATGAATTCAGATATAAAGGACTAGAGACATTAATGGTAACCACAGAAGAAGAAGAATAATCATTCAACATCTCTAAAATTTCCAAATGAATGCCAAATTGGAAGAACTCCAAGATTCATATCAGAAATGAAATGACAATCCAAATAAGAAAACCAAGAGAAACTCTAACCAACTTCTCAAAGAAACATAGCACTGTTGTTGTAGATCTGAGCTCCTTGAACCTGCTCTGATACCATGTCAAAATCACCAGAGCTACATGAAAACTTCAGCATTAACAAAGTAAAAAATATCAGAAGAAGAAGAAGAAGATGAGATATTTGGAGGGAAGAACTCAGAAATTTGTTCTTATTTTCTCATCAGAATCAAAGCTACAACCCCTTCTATTTATACTACTAATCATTAGTAAAAGTATCTTCCAGATGTATACCTCAACATATAATTAATACCATAATAACTACTTAATTAACATAGTCTAACATGCTACCAATGTAACAGTAAACCATAAGCCTCGATTGCATTGTTACTTGCAGAGCTCACACATCTTTCTTTTTACAATAGTTTCTTAGCACATTATGCTCAATAACTTAATTTTAAACTATTTTTCATTTTACTTATTTCTTATCTTTCTTATTCATTATCAATATAATTCATCTTTATATTTATCTTAGCTTTACTTTACTTGGTATTATCAATATAACACACCATTAAACATACACCTCTTTCAATACAAATAGCCCTTTTGGTTTAATCGTTTCATTCATGTCATTTTTAATCTTTAACTTCTTATCATGTGACATCTTTTAAGTTAGTGATCTAACTTCACATAAGTCGTCCTCATAATCACATGCTTTTTATAATCTTGTTTGATTGAGGTTATCGTTCACATCATCTTATTTTGGGTGATCAAGTTAGGAATGCGCGTTGTTACCCCCTTTTCGCCCATGTTAAACATTTAGGAACTTAACCCCAGAAAATGCACATTTGTGTCAGTCGAGTGACAATTATTTACCTCCTTTTATATATGTGCACCAGATTTAGCTCACTCCATCTTTTATTATGATACATCAAAGAATGTTACAAGCATTACGTTGCTCATTTTTAATCTTATTTAAGAGTGACATATCATTTCTAGCTTAGCGTCATACATCACATCAATTATATCATAAGTATCACTCAATGCATATTTTACTTTGTCAATCATAAGTACACAGTAGAAGAATAGATCATGCTTCACTTAATCACAATTATGAAAGTAATTAGGGCTTAGAACTTTAAATCAATTAAATAATTTAAAATTAAACCATATAACAAATATGGCTTTAGATCCGACCTAGTATAGGTCAGTCGAATCTTTGTCTAGGTTTGGTGGAGCCTTCCTCGACTGACCTTGCTTCTGGTCCCTTCCAACCTGATGGTCAGTCAAACCATCTATCGACATACCTTGCTTTTGTGTTGGGCAAATTCATTAGTCGGTCGATCGACTATTTAGTCGGTTCGACCGACTTTCTCGAAATAGAAAAAAAGCACAAATGAGTTTAAGGTCTTCTTCCACTTTTTCTTATATATTTTTAGCATGAAGTTTACTAGGTCTTATATTATAGATATAAGGCACCCAAGCATAACTATTTATATACCAACACTCATCAAAACATTCATATGGCACTTAGATTTTCTAACATAAAAACATAACATGAGAGGTTAAGATCATAAGAATGCAATCCTAAGTTTCACTCTAAATTCGTTCTTCTCCATCTTCATAATGTTATAATTGTGAAGAAGAGGATCCCCACTACATTCCTCTTGTCAAAACTCTTGCCCTAATTAAATCCCTTCTCATCCAAATAATATCTTCCTCTTTCCCTTTCTTCTTCACCTTTAGTTGCAAATCAGCAATGGAGTGAACTTGGTGTGTATGCCATAATTTCATGGTGACACAAATTAGGTAAGATCAAGCCAAATTCGAATGTGAGAGAGAGAGGGCAACAAAAAGGGAGAGTTTTTATACATGTAGTGAATGAACTTTTGGGATCAAATGAGGGACGGCAATGTGTTCAAGTGGGTGCCCTCCTTGTTCATGTCATTATAATATGTATATTATGCATTCATTTTTTCCCATTTTTATATTATTACTTGTTGCGTATTTTGTTAAAGGTGTTAGTCTACCCTAGATGTGTCTAACAGTGTAACATATTTAGGGTTCTCGCAATGGGCAGTTCGAATTTTATTTCGTTCCCCAATATCTACTATAATTTATTATCCTTTCTTCATGCAAGCACTTGAAGGGAGGAAGTGTTCACTACTTACCTTATGTATGGACTCTCATATGCATATTGAACTTGTCTTTAATCATAGGATTGAAATTAGGTTTTCTTTTTTGCATTGTTTTCACCGTCTGAACTATTATACAAGGTTCACTTGTATGGTTATCAAGATCAATCAATATCTTCTCAAGATTTTATAAGAGTCTAATGAGTGATTTGTTTGCATACTTTTCAATATGATCTGTTGTTAAGAGTATAAATATAAAAAATATTATTTTTTCTATCGGGTTAAATTTTTAGGATTATTGGTAATATATATAATTTAACATTGTATAAGAGCTACAGATTCTGAATTCAGACATCGACGAAACTCATATTAAAAATTAATTTCCTCCTCTGGTTATTCAAGTATTGTATTTTGGACTTAATCAAAATTATTAGTGGCCCATATTGAAGGGATGTGTTTAGAACATAAATATATTATTCTTTTATCAGATTGTTGATAATATATCTAATTTATAAGCAAAGTTATCCGGATCAATTCATATCTTCTCAAGGTCATAAAGTGTCTAATAAGTCGAGAATCATGACTATCAAAGCACCTTACCATTACTTCACCAGCTGCCGTATGAATCACACAACTCACCTCCTAATGACTAGTGCTCCACTCCTTAATTCTAGTCACGTAATACTCCACATGTACTGGACTTGTAACTAACTCCAATGTATATATAACATCTGTAACTCAACCTGGAATGGTGTGGAATAAATATTCATTTTACTTAGCTCTGTTACGGTATCAGACGACTAGGTTGAGATCTCTAATCCTGTGCATGGCATCTTCAACCTCCTCCTCCAATATGTCAACAGACTCCTCTTCGTTTCCACCTACCTCACTCCCACCTCTGCCACAGGCCACTTCCTTCCTCACGCTAAAGCTCTCAACCACCAATTATCTGCTCTGGAAAAATCAGATAATGCCTCTGCTCGGTGCATATGACATGGAGGGCCTCATCGA